>AXCM01004707.1:0-20255 GCA_000473375.1 Anopheles culicifacies | reverse complement strand
TTGTTACTACATAAGAGTAATAAAGCTTTTAAACCCGCGCATCTCTGAAACTTTCAGGTATCCCATTTCAGATAGGACCGGCTTTACAATAGAAATAGAATGGAATAAAATATAAAGATCCATTAGATAGTAATTCCTTGAAGACGTGGTCTACAGGATATTTTAATACAACTCATGAAAAAGACCAACTATTATTATCAAACTCGTCGCGACTCTGTCTGTCATTCACAAAGGACACGTCTCGTGAACTCGTCTCGAAAGCTACTCTCATCATCTTCACTTTCAATAAAACGGCCTCTTCTTTAGCCCGTCTCAAGTGGTGTCGTCTTCCGCATCCAACGCTGCCGGTAGATATTCATTTAATTCCAATTTGTTTAACCAACCTCACCCACGAGCGGGTCGGCGGACGCGGTTCGATTCATTTTAGGCCGCTCGGAACGAACATCGAAAAGGCCGTACCACTCGGCGTGTCATTTGCTTCTCTCGTACATTCCCAGCGTGCTTAGGGAGGTGGTAAGAAAAATGTGTAGCGAAAAAAATACAAAATAAAACATCCAAACCAACTAATCCAACACGAAAACACAAACCGTTCCGTTGGTGACTGCGAAGGATGCAGATTGAATTTCGCGCATTTCATGGCTTCCCGGGGGTTCACGGCGGAGATGGAAATAAATCCAATGACACAAGAATGTCTCTGCAGGTTGGAATTCCAGCCGCACTCATCGTCCATTCCGTCCTTGGGTAAACATTCGAATGTTGTCCAAGGCGGACCCGTGTTTGTGTCTTACCAACAGCGAAAAGGTGTGTCGTGGGCTAAAAAGGATCCCGTGCCGTGGCACACGACCCGGAGCGCCCGAATTGATGGTGGGAAAGTGAAAAACAATCACAAACGGCACGCAATGCTTCTTCCTTTAATCACATTTTTATTAGAAACTCCTCATCGCCTCAAAGCGCCAGGATGGCAGCGCGGTACGAGTAAGTTTTTGGGTGGACATTTTATGACCAGCATCGGGTAGGAAACATTGTGGAACTCATAATGAAACTGACGTACCGCGTTCAGCTGACCGAAACCTTCGCAAAACTCAATTAAAACTCTAAAGCCATGGTAGTCAGGCTTTGGTTGCCGAAGATATTGACACCTGCTGCAAACAACCTGTCACTGACACGGGGCAGTTTGTTAGTGGCGCCGACTCCCAAAAATACGCTGCAATAAACAAACCCGGCCAGACACACATCGGGATCATAAAACTAGATTAAATAATGCGCAGGCTGGTGTATACGTATATTTGTTTTGCAACGAAGTTCATCTCTCGAATGCTCACTTAGAACTCTCCGTAGTCCATAAAAAAGAAGAGAGTGAGAAGGAAAAATGCAATTGCAAACCCTGCAACATCCCGCAAAAGAAACTGCAGCAGTTGGGTAAGCGTCACTAAATCGCTCCGACGTATCCGCTGACATCTTCAAGAAGTCGAACCAATTTATTATCTACCCTCGGAATGGCAAAGTTGCGCAAAGAGGTCCTGCCATGCTGCAGGAACCCTTGTCGTGTTGCTTTGGCTTTTCAATTTTATTTCTATGAAGCGTCTCAAAGTGTCCTTTTTTTTTCTTCGGACCGTCCCATTGAACGGTCAGCAGCAGTATTTCGGGTAGTGTGGTGTCCGGTTCGAAGGATGTGTGCCTCATGAAGATGCTGCCGCATGTTGTTTTAAGACAAAACGCGGTAGCCCGCCTAAAGACACATCCGTTTAGTAGCTAGACATCTCCGAAAACTGTTCGGTTGGCTGAACTTCTTGAAGTGTACACATGTTTCCATCCGGTGTCTGGTGCAATAAAGCGAACACACACACATGCTTTAGAGACTTCGAAGACTCCGTTCGCTCCGAACACACGTGCCACACTTATCCGTACTAAATGAAACCGAATGGCCTGTCGATCGAAGGTGCACCTATCGAACGTACCATCTGTCTGCCAAGAGAAACACCGGAATTTATTGGAGATTTTGCCCCCCGCAACCCCAGAATAAAAACCCGGAAGGGTGGTGGGTGTTTCAGCAAAATGTACCTAAAAGCGACACCTAACTGACAGTATCCCCAATCTTTCCATTTCTCCACCGACAACGGAGCAACTAAGTTTCAGCCAGAATGAAGCAACTTTCTACCTTCTAGATCTTCGGGTTGGGAGGCAGTAAGATGCACACACAAAATGCGTCATTTTGTTGCACTAGCCATAAAGGCCATGGTGCACAAGAAGCAATTATGCTGGGTGATGGGAGTTGCACATACTTGTTCGGGTGTTTCTGCTAATGTTTGTCTTTTAAAACTGAGCTGCAGTAATTACTTGCCGGTACGGAATATTTATGAAAGTACCATAGAGATGAAAAACTTTCTTTATACATCATGTGTAGCTCCCTTAAAGGATGGACCAGAAAGTAACTTATTTCTTATTTTCTATATCAGTTTTCTACAAACAATTTAATCAGCAAGTAACAGCATAAAATAATTATCAACACCTGATTTTAAATCATAAATTGTGCCTTTAGGAGCACCTCGATGGCCGAGGAGACCGAGGCGCCGGTCTTCGAACGGGCAGGGCCGAGGTTCGATCGAATCCCATTCGTACGCAGGACTGACTAAATCCTGTTACTGGTACATTCAAGTCACGAAAGCTATAAATGGTAGGCCAAGACCTCTCGAGGTTGTAGAGCCATAGAATAAGATGATTCCTAAGTGCCTTAAGACACTCACTCCTCACTGAACGACTTCTGAACGTAAAATTTGTGGTTGACTCTGCAGTAGTGATGGGAACGAATTCACTCCGACTCCACGTTTTGAAAACCGACTCCGTCTCCGATTGAACTCCAGATCCGACTCCGGAGCTCCATCCACTCCAGAGTACTCCGATCGACTCCGGTTACTCCGATTGACTCCAGAGTAGCCTCTAAAGAAAGCGTACCGATAGAATTATACAAATCTTTAAGACAGATCCTGTATGAAGCATTCGGAGATAATTTAAACATATTTATATTTTCGTTTTCTCTTCTCACTGTATGTTCCAGTGAGCACAAATTCATGTTTATAAAGGATAATTTTGTTGTTAAAAGATAGACGAAATCGACGACTGATTAGAGCAAACAGTATTTTTGTATTTATTAACATGAAACATTTTAAATTAGAATTGTTCTTTGTGGGCTCTTAAGAATAGTTTGTGGACAAATGTTACTCCTTTTAAGTAATTTGCTTCTTTTTGCCAACTAATTGTAATAAATGCAATTTTTACATGAATTTCAGGGTACAAAAATGTATGCTTTAGTTTATGCGGTACTATGGTCATGATTTGAGTTTTCCCTTGACTTACTTTCGCGATCTTCCAGCGTGTTAAGGCAACGCTGAGGAACGCCCTTAATGGCTAATACGATGTCATCTGCGAAGAGATATAAAATGGTTGGTGGCAGGAATGTTTGGCAGTTCAGTTGTGTGCAGGATGTTAAGCAGGAACCCCAATATACTGCACTGCGATACTCCTGCCGGAATGCTTTCGATGTGAGATTTATTTGTACTCATGGTGACTTCATAGATCCTACCTTGGAGAAACAGAAAGTACAAGAATGATAGCAATATAGAAAAAATACTGTGATTCCAGAAGCAGAGCAAGTATGTGAGTCAATAATTTCTGAATCCTTATTTGAGTTGTTATCACAGAAAAAATAGAAACTGTCGCGATCAAACACCAACGACTGCTCTTTTGCCCTAACGCTTCTCATCCGGTTCGGCACAGACTTTTCCCCAATGATTTTAGACACTTTCTTCCAGTTTTCTGCAAATTAATAGCTTATAACTGCTTGGAGGTGTTTTCTTAAGTGCGCCTTGGTCAGCATCCGAAATCGTTAAATTGTTTTGATATTAGGGCAATTCGGTTTTTCTTAAGTTCAATAAAAAACTGTATGTTTGGTGCTTTAGGTTATTCTAAAAATCTATCTATTTGTTGGCTTACATGTGCATAAGTAATTTTGCTTTTTCATATTTATAATTGTAATATATTATTGCATATGTATTGTATTTATTTTTTTTATGCCTTCCGGGAACAACAGACTTTCACAGTTTGGATTCTTTTTTTGACGTTTTAAATAACGAAAAAAAGTGCACTAATGCTCAAAAGAGTGAACTACTAAATAGTTTGGAAATTTATCAGCAATTGTAAGATTCGTATTTTTTAACTCTCGAATATTTTTTAGTTTTCCATTTTGAAAAACATAGTAAAAGTAATACAAATGTAAATCAATATGGCAATATTTATAAAAGGATTCTTGCGAGATGAAGTTTTTTGCGAAGGTCTATTGATATTAAAGCTGATATTTTCTAACACATTTTATGAATAGAATTTTCTACGATACGATTGCTGGAGGGTTTTTTATAGTTTGAAATGTTATTTTCGATATGGTAGTGGTTTGCCTCTATTACATCTAAATTAAGTTATTATTCCTTTTAAGTATAAGCATTTAAGGGTTTAAGTATATATAAGTTTGCTATAGAAAGTTTTGGTAGAATGTACGTGTTGCATGCTCGTACTTTTTATAATAAGTTCAAGTTTCTATTGTGATAATATGTTCAAGTTTCTATTGTGATAATAAGTTCAAGTTTCTATTGTGATTAATCCACGCATTATGTTTCACTCTCTTTACCGCTATCGATAACGGGGAAAGAGCACCATTGATGCAAACCCTCTCTTCGCTTCTTGATGGAAATGCCTGGCATTTAGATGGAATAGGAGCCAAATTTTTAGTAGTTTATAGAGTAAACAATAAAGTACACTAGCATTCAGTTTCAAGTAACGTCATATAAAAACCATGCCTAGAAATTTACGCTCTGGTCCATCCTTTAACAACTGGATGCTTACCTCCCTGAAGACTCATCGCTCATGAGCGCAGATAGACGGGGGAGAAAACGAAAAAAAAACATAATCATGCTTACCCACACGACGGCTTCCACGAAACAGTTCTCAGTCCATCACCCCATCATGGCCATTCATAATGCGTAACGAATGCGGGGATATCTTGTTAACGATTTGACACGTCCTTCGCCTCCCTGCATCACACACGCTTCCCAAGAAGAAAGCACGCCTGTGTGAGGCCATCGGAATGGATTTCTGTATTTTGTGTTTTTTTTTGGATTCCGTCTAGCTTGACCTCCTGAGGTGTGCTGCCTGCCATTGGAAAAGAAGGGATGAAAAGATACATACAAAGCGGCATGTCCTGTAACTTCTGTTCGGACCCTGCATTTTAACGAGGACCACCCGAATGTGGAATAGCCCTTTGTCCCTTCTCTCTTGTTTTTTTTTCGCCTACCTTCCTCCGGCGATCCTCTGTCATCAGGATAACGCCCTTGTCTGCGAGCTTAAAAATGTGATTCGTTTTTTTTTTTCTCCCCCGGTCCGAACCTTTCCCCCATTCGATGTCGTGATTAGGACCGTGTCCTGTTTTACATTTTCCCCGTCCTAGAACGCTAGAACCGTTCGGATGCAAACAAATATATGCGATTTTTCACGCACATCACACGCTCCGCACAACGGAGCGAATCGTCTAACAACAGAAAATGCAAGGTTAGGTTTCCAACCAGCTGAAAATGAAATAATCTCATCTTTCGGGCCAGTAGGGACAAAGCACGCGAAAAGCCAGCTGGCACAACCGGCGGTATGATCGCTCTAATTAGCCGGAACGGAAGCAAATGTATAGTTTTTTTTTTCTTTCGTTCCACTTGATTTCGTGTGTTTTCGGCGCGAGATGCATTCGATCGACTGCACCCGAAATGTTGCATACAAACAAAAACAGCTTCGCAGAGTGGGTCTCTCCCTTTTTGGTAACGCAGGATGGTGGGATTTTCTTACAATTTTCAGCTCGAACGGCAAAAACCAACATCGGTGCGAGTGGTGTTTGATTTGTTAATAGAGTTTAGCGCTTTTATTGTTTTATATACGTTTCTACGGTGCATCATCACGAAAAACAAAGCTGCAAACCGGTGCAGTTTTGGATCTTTGGTACACAAACCCGGGAGAACGTTTCGGTTCTTTGCTTTCAGAGGAAGAAAGAAAAAAACCAAAAAACCGTTTTCATACATCATAACTTCTCCAAAAAGGAAGTGGTGGATTATGAGCAAGCACTTCGAAGGGTGGAATGAACATGTTAAGGATGCTGAAACAATATTTACTCATCTGTTTTTTGTTCCGAGAGGAAGTGTGCATACAGAGAGTCTAGCTTCTTTGGCGTGGGTTGCATTTTTGTTAGGTACTTTATTATTCTACATACTTTAATGCACTCGTGGAGTGCTTGTAAAATCTTTCTCATTAAATGATAGCTTATTTTAATGTTCTCGAAATTATTAACATTTTATTCCGAACATTTTGTGAAAGCGTTGCATACATTCAGACGCAATGATAATTTATCACCCATTTTAGTCTGTTCCTTTAAAAGTAATTATTTTCATTAAGTAAGGCTTTTCTCTGTTATCTCAGTGCTATTCATGAAGCAAATGTAAGCATTTGGCCTAATTATGTTCATTCTAATCGTGGGATCTTCAGGAAAGTCTTCAAGAACTGAAAAATCCTCATGAACATTTACCAGCCAGAAGGAGAAGATTAATTTGCCAAGAACGCTAACCAAAATCATTAGAGCTGCCGCAAGAACATAACCAAATGTCCAAAAGTGCCGTGAGTCGTATCCTTAAGAAGTATTCGCGAAAAAAAATTATCTAATCTCAAACCTAAACCTCAATTTAAAAATTAGTTTAACATGGATTGCATTCGACAAATGTAATCATATTTTTCCATATATTATCAGGCCATATATTTTCAGGAAAGACATTTTTATTTTAGATGGTTCTGATTGCTGCAGCCATTATTAGCATGATTTGAGGAATCGAGGCGTGATCCAATCCAAGAAAAAATTTGGGAACAAAGAGGGAATAGTTTGCCCATTTTAATGGACCTCAGATTAACTTCCTTTAAGACCTCAATGCGTGCATTGAGGAAAGCTAAGATGAAATCAATGTTAAAAAACTAGTTACTTCTATGTCAAAACGAATTTTTTAAATAATTCGTTATTTGCTTCATTATGATTTGATTTTGCTAGATCTGATAAATCTGTAAGAAAATATTGCTGTGACATAATTTTGTAAAAACAAAGCAATTATTGAAAAACTACAATGCTTTTGCTTCAATTTTACTTACACACATAAACATATAGAACGATTGCAATGCACTGTGTAGATTATTTAAAGTTTCTAATAAATTCCTATTCCTAAAGGGCATATCTTCAACTCAAAGTACCACTTTTAAGATCTTTACTGTAAATTTTATTCCTTAGCAGAATTTGGGGCAAGTGTGCCACCTTTAGCATTTCATGCTATTCCTCACCAAAACATGATTAACAAACTGATATAGCTCTCATAGACATTTACACATATTTTATATTTTATTTATAAGTTTCATTAGAAATAAATGCTCATAAAACTATTTTTGAAGAGATGAAAAATGGGTTAAAAATTAGTTCCTGTTTAGGGATTGTGGGGCAAGAGTGCCACCTAGATAAAGTAACATAATTTCACGGAAAAATGGAAAATATTAAGGTGAACAACAAAACAAACTACTTCAAGTTTTTGATTAAAGCATCATCTTTTAAACTCGAGTAAAGGATTACAATTTCATTTCGTTATTCACTGCACGTTGGTCATCCATCTGTGCAGGTTTGGTGAAACCAAGCATGGCAACCGATACGTTTGTCAAGTCCGTTCCCATTTTAAGGTTTCACAAAACATTTCCCACGTAAATGACAAAGGAAATAAGGATTCCAATTGGGGGTTCATAAGAGAAAGATTTATTGTTTATTTTATTCTCTCTCTTGTTGAGGAGTGCAAAGTAGTGTGGCATTTTTGCCCCAAAGTTTATTTTTAATTAATATTAAAAATTTTCAGAGAAAAAAGGCTGATAGTTTTGTTTAACCCCACAAAACATAATGTTTTTGCTTCAGCTTTGCATTTTACCACATACTTTTTGGTTTCTGCGTGTTTTGACAGCTTATTCAGTTTGGATGAAATATTATAAGATTTCGGAGCGGTTCGGTGGCCGAGAACATCGAGGCGCCGGTCTTCGAATGGACAGGACTGAGGTTCGAATCCCATTCGGGCCGTTCCCCGGTATGCAGGACCTGACTATCCTGTTGCGGGTACATTAAAGTCACGGAAGCTAGAAATGGCAGGCCAAGACCTCACGAGGTTGTAGAGCCAGAGAAGAAGAAGAAGATTATAAGATTTCTCTCAATCTTACTGCTCAACATAAAAGTTTTGATAAAAATGAGAATAATTATCTTTTAGACATTTCCTTACTTATTTATTATAAACAAAATTCTACACAACCTTCACTAACAATCCAATGCAATCCAGAAACTCACATTCGAAAACGATATATTTCATTACATATTCTAAACGGTGTGTGTGGGATGAGTAATGTATTAATATCAAAGTGTATTTTCCAACCAAAATTCAAATATCAAACATCCACAGCGTCCTGCTCTCATTTTCACCCGCCATCTAGTGTTTTGTATAGTCATGTTCGCAAGATTCAATTTCTGATACTAGTTTACCATTTCGAGGATCTCCTGAACTAAACCTCGAATTTCCACTGAGAATGAGTCAGACTTCCAAGAATTCCTGTTGTAATGATTTATCCCTGATAGATTAGCTATTGATTTCGGAGTATAATCTATACGATTTTCTAAAAAAGATCAATCAAACATCAATATAACTGGACGATGAACGTTTAAACTAAACGTTTGAACATGAAATTTGACGTTCCTTAAATTTCTCAATTACCATTTCGCTGAGAACATTTACCATGGACGGGAAGGTTGAACAGGTTGGGACGCATCCAATCGAGTGTCATGTAAACAAATCTAGCAAAGTACACACTGCCTGGAGGACGCACGCTTCCAAATCTTCCCCGAAACTAATCGCATTTCACAAAAATGGCACCTTTACGCCCTCGCACCGATACGTCACACTGAGCCGAATTGAACTGAGGCCCATCTTCTTGGTACGACGTCTAAACTTCTTCAGCCATATCCCACCGACTGTTTAATCCTTCCAGCACACATTGCTTTGGGTCTTACATTGACGTCCAACCGAGTGTTAACGAACCCAAAATAAAGGACCTTACGTGCGCACAGGTACATCTATCCCGCGGAGCGACTTTGGCATACTTCACCAGATCCCATGTCCTTGTCAAAGCGGTTGGAAATATTCACCTATAATTACCATCCTCAACCGAACGCGCATATCCTTGGAATCTCCCATCGAGAGAAGTTTACAAACATCCTACTGGCGGTGTCACTCCAACCACCTCCCACAGCAAGGTTCTCATCTTTCACAGGTCCCTTTTGTCAGCAGGGCGAGAATCGTCTGATGCAAATCTAATGACGCGTTGCCAAGATGCAAGGACCCATGTCCTTGGTGAACCACATCGAATCGCTTACCGTCAGTCAGTCTCGCGACAGCGGCGAGCGCGCGCGTGTGGTTCGCAAAACATTGCTCGGAGAAAATTTACAACCTCCCGGCGGTCTTGTGAATCGGCAACTGACCTTCCCGGAGCGACATAAATTCTGCAGCTTCTGAATAATTCAGCCTTCAGGCCCGAGTGTGGCGTGACCGTGGCAGGGACAATTCGAAAAGGTCCTTGCGGTAATAATTTACCAATGTTGACCCAGTTCGCTAACTTTGCATTTTGCACTCCGGGAAGGACGGACTCCGGACACGAGACGTCCGTAATTAGATGCACCCACTCGGTATCCTTTCTGCCAGGACCTTTCGCTCGAAGGCATTCGTTTCGCTGACATTGACGACAAAAATGCTAATACAAGAGGCCACTTCGATCTGACGTTCTCTTGGAATGGGAGGGGGTGGGAAGGAAGGAAGGAACACCACACTCCGCCTCCCCATTTCCTTTCCTTGAAGCAGAATTAATGGCATATTAATTTACATTGTCTAGTGTGTTTTGAATAATTGTCTTAATTGGTATCATTCTTCGCCTTGTTGGAAAATATGTGATGTTTATGCACAGCGATCCATTATGCGGTGGTTGATGATAGGCCTCCCACACACACATACACGTGTGTGTGTGTGTAAATGGTTGGGAGGAAAACGCGCCACGGTCGGGGCAATGTTTATCGTTTGTTTATGCGAATGAGATGCCCTGTAATTGCCTTTTCATGATGCTGACGATGGTAGGCGATGATGGGGCTGCAAACAAAAGCCGTTTCACCGTTTCGCCGGAGATGAAAAGGCGAAAAGTGCGCCACCCGGGGAAACCCGGCGAAGGATCGATGGAAACTGCTGCCGTTGGCAGTGTTGTCGAGCGAGATCCAGAATTTTAGAGGACGCTTCAAGGAACGCTTCGACCGTCTTTGGAATGTATGTGGCAGAATGCGGCTAAATGGGTCAACGGGCCACACAATGTGTGCGTGTGCTGACGCTCGCAAAGTGTCTTTTGCTTCCCCGGACGAAACGAAACGAACGCCCCCGACGACGACGACGACGTCTTGAGCACATTGTAGTCAGTGACTTGCTTAATGTACTTCTAACGAGGAAGCGTCCTACACGGGATGGGAGCGAAATGCAAACAAAACGGCCCAGCATTTGACCCAGTGCGTGAACAGTGTTTAATCACACCGTGAAGGAGGCTTAAAGCTTACCGAACCGCGAAGGCTTGACGTTACTCCGAAGAATGCTCCAAAATACTGTGGTAGGAGTGCACAGTTACTTCCACATTCTAGCAGCCCTTAGCCCTTAGCTAATAATTTTGCATTACTTTACATTTCCGAATGCTCTTTGGCGTGTGGGCATTCGTTCCTCTCGAACGCATCATTCAAGTTTTATGCTGCTCTTAAAATGTTCTAAAATGTCCCCTGGTATGCCATTTCCTGAGGAATAATAAAAAAACGTGTCCTGATCAAACACACGCCTTGCGAAGTAAAACAATATTCCCATTCACTTAATGGCGCCAAACCGCATGAACATTTCCCAACATTTCCTCCATTTTCTCGGATCGGAGACCACTCTCCTGGTGGCACTTCAAAACGGCATTGCCGTCCAAACGCGTACAAACAGACATGTTTTATTTGCAATCGTCAACACAAGTCGGCACTCGACGCGGGAGTGATGCGTTTCGTGTGTGATGTCCCTGTGTTTTGTGGTCCTTCAGGAGAAAAAAAGGAATCAGCAAACAAAAAGGCAAAAAAGTGGCACACCCGTACCCCCAAAAAGCACGGCAAGAACAAAGAAAACGCATTTGTTGTGGGCGAAAACGCGGCCAAATCGACTTTCCAGGCTTTGGTAAGGAGAAACTTTACCTTCGACCTGGCTGGCGCTAAGATGAATTTGAACAGCAGAATGTTCAGGTCACAAGGACGACGAGGCACTTCCTTTATTCTCGAAAAAGATCCGGTTTCCTGTTTATTGAGTTTGTGCCATTCGAAGCTAGCGAGTTTTGGATGTTATTTTGGCAGCAAACAATCAACAGCCACTCCGAACCTCCGGCCGTAGCAATCGAGGGCTGCTGCTGCGGAGTAGGACGAAGCTATCGAGCTATGCAAATACCCGAACGCGCCCAGCCATGAAAGTGTTCGCATTTTTATGAACCTAATTTTTGTGTACACCTTGTGTGTGCCGAGATCGCTTTGTGTGCTCGTTGACTTCGTATACCCGTCGGATTCTTCTGCCGCTTGGTGGCAAATAAGGAAACTCCTGACTCACCCCGACCGAAGTAGTGACGAAGTTTGGTGTTTTTTTTTTTGCTTGCTGGAATAAATTTCATTCAGCACATAATCAACTCACAGACGGACACAGGTGAGGCCCGGAAGTTGGATGAGCTGAAAATATACACTCGGAATGAATAAACATGTGCCTGTGTGTCCCCTCCCAACCCACCTTGAAGGAGTCTTCTAGGAGGCAGATCATAAAACCCCGAGAAGACCCACCTGAAGGATCTGAGAAAGTTAAGGCGAACAATAAATACCACAACACAACTGAAAATGGTTGATAGAAGACGCCACAACAGCCACCGAACGCGATGAGGTGTATTTTATTTTCCTTCCATTCAGTTGTTTATCTTTCAAACACACCGTGTGTAGTGTATGTGTACATCGCGCCTATTGCATCCGAGATGCAGCAGTTGCTTTCCCCACGAGTCACGAGCCTCAGGCCTCATGTGTGTGAACAGTTTACCTTCTAATGCGCTCTTCAATATTCAAATTGATCTAATCAAAACAGACTGGCTGGCGAGGTAAAGAAAAACAATCCCTCCCACCCCGGTGTACGAGAGGGCGTAAAATGAAGTGTATTTTCTCGCCCTATTGATCACCTATTTGTTGTTGAGAATTGAAGAAAATAAAATTGTGAGTACAACCCTGAGCTGGCCACTCTACCCTTTTGTCCATTGGTAGTACCAATCCCATATGCGGGATGCGTATGGAAGATGGGAGTTTATTAAAGAAAAAGGGAAGCTATAGTTATGTAAATCATCCACTCATTCAGTGTTGGAGTGGGGCGAAACAAAAGCAGATATACCGGGTGATGCAACATTTTCCCATAGGACGCATAATTCTGGAAGTTCACCCATACGCCTTGGTGAGGAATATTGTGTAAGATTTAAATTTTCAATTCCACCATAATCGAACGATCCTAATCGGACGTGTTTTCCCAAGAACATTTAATCGAAATTTATATTTGAACGCTAACAATATCTCTGAGCAAAGTGCTTATTTCGTTGCGATCGTAAAACGTCTAGAGTCGATGGATTTTAAAATTTTGTAAAAATATTACAAAAACTGTAGGATTCGCATTAACAAAACAACCAATATGTATAGAATATTGATGAGCTTTTACGGTTTGTCGACTGTAAAATGATAAAAATGCATCCTATTAGCTGAGCGTAGCGTAAAATCACAGCGTTAGCATTTATTTTAAATTTTATTGAATTTTCTGCTATTATTGGGCTCATATGTTACGTTATTCATTTTAAATAATTCTGAACGAAAGTTTCATAAGTAAGTGTTATATTCACCTGCAACCCTAACAATCTTAGTCCTATATAAAAACAAATTTAAATTTATTTATTTATTTATTTATTTATCCATTATGACGGCTACGTAGCCCTATGGTACAAATTTTAATTTAATCAACTCGAAAAAATGGGATTTTGGATTGCATAGGAAATGCTGCTCCCTATAAGTAACAACAGGACGAAAGGATATCGATTTTTATTTTAATAACCACATTGTATTCACAGCCAGTTGTTTTCAATTATTTTCTCCTTCTCTTTCGTTACCGTAAGGACTACTAAGGTCATGCAGAACTCTCTTTTTCTCTACATCCCTAGCAACACCCCGGTCTGAGCAGTTTTTATTCTTTCGCTAAATATGCCTTTAATTTGATCATGGTGTCTTGGCTTCTTTTCGGTCTGTTTTGTGACAATTTTTTAACCTTATAGAAGCTGGAATCAGTCCTTGTTACGAGGGATGAGTAAAGGGTGTGGGATAGTTCCCTTGGCTCCCTTTATTTTCACGTGGAGCTACAATTCGAATATGGGTATCGCTAAAATGGGTATCAGTTCTAGATAACATTAGTCAAACTAGGATTAGGAATTAGTAATAGCTTAACTTCTACCAAAGGCTTTTGTGAATTTTTCCCTTTAAAATCAACGAAATGCGAATCAAAGATCAAGCAGCAATCGGCAATGCCAATCAGAAAGTAAAATAGGTAATGAGGAGAGTTGATAGAACGGACCCATTAAATAACTAACCATGTATTACATTGTAAACGTATATCCCCAAATACATAACTACTACTACTCGGTTCTAGAAATTCCTATGTTTTTGTGACAATTTCAACAAGCTTCTTGTGGAACATTTTTATTCAAGTAAATGTAAATTCTTGGACACACAATAATCTATCCAGTAATCTTTATGCTCGAAAAACAATTAAGTCTCAGATCGGCTGGATGGCCGAAGAGATAACGACGCCGAGTTTCGAACGGGCAGGACCGAGGTTCGATTCCCGTTCAGGGCACTCTCCCGTATATTAAAGTCATGGTAGCCAGAAATGGCAGGTCAAGGCCTCTCGAGTTTGAAGTGGATTGTCCCCATTCGATACAGATAAAACCGGTAAAATTACTTACTAACAACGAAACCTCCTAACCATCTACTTCTAAAAACTCAAATATATTTTTTCAATCTAAATTAAATAACCATTTCAACAAACGCTCGATATATAATTATTTGGGTTAATGAAATCTGGGAAATATGGTCTGACCTGCGTCAAAGCTGCTAGAAAAATGTGTTGTTTTAATATTAGTCGAACAACTGATCAAAACTGGTATTAGGAAAAGATTGTATTAAAACATTCTTTGGCTGATTTGGCTCGCCTGTTTGTATGGAAAGCTAGCAGCGGATAAGCCGCCAAACGTCAAATCGCATTTAGAAAAACTAGTGTAAGGTATCATAGACCCGATCGTAGTCGCTTTCCGATCGTTACGAAATAAGCACTGGTACCTCCTTCTTTAGGCGTCCTAATCAAAACCAATCACCTTGAATTTCCAAAAGCCTGTATTCAAATCGATGAGCAAAATTTAATGAAATCAGTCCCCCTCCGTTCGAGAACTCCGGACATCGGACATCGATTGACCTAACCTGCTGACCCACCGTGTGCTGTATCGGCTTCTAAATGATATCATCCGGAAGGAAGGGTTATAGCATGCCATTGGCTTTTTATCATCCCATTCACTCCGGAACCGATCCTTCTGTTCGCCCCCGCCTCGGAAATCAGCCAAAATGACTTTAAAATGTCCCCGTTCCGAGAGTCTCAAGCTTTTCGGAGGAGAGAAAACTTTGAACGCAAATCTGATTGACAGTTTTTTTTTTCGTTTTGCTCGTTCGGGGTAGAGGATGTCCAGGGATCTAGCTTGCTAAATCATCCCTGTCGGCACCAATCGACCGGGATCCCGGGTATTAACCTAACATTGTGCTAACATTGCCTTTTGTTGTGTCCTACACCAAAACCTTGGAGTAGGGCCCAACAAAAAATTGGATGTGTCATCTCACCCAAAACAAAAAAAAGGGAAACACCGAAGTACTATATCCATTTTACCGGAACTCCCAAACGAAAGCTGAACCCAGGAATGGGGACACGGTACCCAGAATGGATTGATGGTGCAAATTTGAATATTTATTGTTTTTCTTTCAAGCACGGCCCACTCCCAATAACTCTGACCAACGGCCGAGTCGGTCGACCAGGTCTACAGGATAAACTGGTACGATAAAAACAACTCGAAGGCTTTCTCGGATCATTTACTCCAGTGTGCTGGCCAGGTTTCCATCCATTTTCCGACCGCTTTTGGGGGTTTGAGCACAAAACTGGACGACATCAAAAGTGCTGTTTTGCTGGAGTGGAAAATAAAAATCAAGTGTGAGACTACCATATCGTTCAGCACACAATCTCCGATGTACGCGGACCAGGAATCTGAATATGAAAGTCACTCCTGGTCTGGGAGTACCCATTGCTGGACGCTTTTAGCTTCGAACGTTACACTGCTGACGCGTGCAGAGCGTCGTATCAGTTATGCAAGGCGTTAGAGTGGACCTTCGATGATGTGAAAAATCTAACCCCTCCTGCAGGGCCCTTCCATACCTACCTACGGTTCGTTGCATTTTTATTTCGTTTTTATGGACCGGAAGAATGAGAAGGCATATTAAAAACCAAGCCACCTCCCATCCATGTCTGGATGGAGAATGAAAACCTCACGCTCCACCATGACCACGACCCCGGGATGGAAGAGAAGCAGCTCAACAATCCCACCCGACCCATCCATCCGTTCCCCCGCGTAAAACGTGTCCAATATTCGATTGTCCACCGGAAAAAGGGATCAATTTCACCCGTGTGAGTGTGTGAGTGTGTGTGTGGGGGGAAGGATTTTTTTCTTCTTCTTCTTTGAGGAGAATACCACACATGGCATCCTTGCATCCAACCTCTATTAAATCTATATTCATAATAGCATCCCGCCTGTTTTCCATAATCCATTTCGACCCAATTTCTGCTTCCGCCTGCAGAACGACAGGAAGGAAATGATAAATACAGGACAGATCTTTCGATCTACGTGTGTCCACCCCTATGCCCCTCGAAAGCAGCCCGAGTTGGTGCCCGAGAATTCAATAAAATAATTTTTGATACATTTTCCGGCCATAGTTTCCCCAAAGATCTCCCATTTTCGTACATGGCCTTTTTTCCCAGGGCTGGAGTTCCTTCTAGGAAAGAAAAAAAAACCCCGAAGTCTTACCGGTTTATGCTTAGTTGGCGATTTAGGCGATACTCGTTCACTATTCAAAAGTCGTACAGCCTGGGCCTTATGGTAGCTGTCTCGGGAAAAGCGGAAAAAATCTCGCTCAATCGCACGTGTGCTGCAGCCTTTGCACACGCTTTCGTCAGCAATAATGTGAAACCGAACTGGATTTTACTGGTTTCATCTTTTTCTTTTTCCTCCTACATGTACATGTTGGGTAAAGGATTGAATAGAAAATATCCGTTTCCATAGGAGATCTTTTTTTTTCGGGGGAGGCGCACATTAAGCTGTTTTGTGTGGATTTATTGGGATTTCTAACGGTGCCCCAAAATTGTTCGTGTTAAGATTGCAAATTGTTTGCTTCAATAGTAAGGACGATGGATTATATTAATAACGCACGAGAGCCGATAAGATTCTAGAGCTTTCATGCAACAACTGTCAATTCCTTGTATATACATTTCAATAATTTTAAATTTGGAAGTATTAATGTTAATTTGATGAAATCATATTTAAGTGTTTGGGTAGAAACATCAATCTTTAGTGGATCAAATTATTATAGGGAATTTTTTTTGGAACTTGATTAAAGCATTAAATTTTTAAAATGAATTCAGATATTCAATTTCAGGTACGGAGTTCTTTATTTTTAAAACGTAGAATTATTATAATAGCTCGTAAATTTTCCTTCAGAAAGAGCTTCAAAAGAAGAACTGCTTTTTTTTAGCAGCAGGAGTAGGATGAGAGATCGTTTTTATTAACTGTAATTATCCAATTATTGCTTACTATTTTGATGCTGATATACAATTTTGCGCAGAAAAAGGCTTGCTTCAATTCAATTAAATTCCAACTATACTCGTACAATGAGTTAAAGTAACATGAAATGAATAGGAAATTATGACAATCGATTGAATATAATCAGAACGATCTCGATCAAACGATATAGCATACTAAAAACAAACAAAAGAAGGAATGAAAAATATAAGAAAAATTTATTTAATCTCCATACAAAATGCATGAAGTACCCGTGTATACGTGTATACATCGTTTCATATAAAATTCGTTAAAAATATAAATTGGCCTCATTAAGTAAGTTTCAGGCCAATATAAGCTGAATATTGTAAGTTCAAGGACAATCAAATATTTAGGAGTTAAGATTTAGAAGCTTGGTCCAGAGATACATTCCTCTACCCATAGTTCCATGTGGTTAATTCCTGTACCTCTGTAATATTACGTAAGGATTTACCACAACATAGAATATTTTTAACAAGTTTTGATGATGTGTTTCATGAATGTCATTTGCAACTGAAGCAGGGCTTCGAGTCCTGAGATGATGAAAAGAAACATGAATGAAAAGGCATGATGGATAGCATTAAAATCGCGAATCAATGGACGCATACGAAAGGAAGTTAAGGAGAACTTTTGGTCGAATACTTAACAGGCACTACAACCGCTTCGCGGTCTTGGCCTGCTACAACATTCCACGATACCGCTGGTGGTCCAGCGCCGTCGTCATCCAATCCGTTATCCCGGCCATTCTGGCGGACGCATCCACGCCATCACTCCATCTCAGTTTGGAGATGGACGCTACCACGCCTCCTCTGTCTATGTGGACGGCCTAAAAGGACTTTACGGTCTGGGTCGTCCGGTATCATTCTCATGACGTGACCAGCCCACCGGAGCCTGGCGAGGTTCCCTGCACGATGGAGTCTAATTCCCTGCACGATGGTGAGATCATCGTACAGCTCATACAGTTCGTCATTGTAGCGACTCCTCCATTGTCCTTCCACACATACGGGGCCAAAAATCCTTCTGAGCATCTTCCTCTCGAACTCGGCTAAGAAAGTTTCGTCAGTTATGAATAAAGTCCATGTCTCAGCGGCAGATGTAAGTACTGCGACTATGAATGTTCTTTACAGTCCTAGCTTCGTCATGCTGTAGTATGATCGGTTGGCGGCCATCATTGCCCACAAGTCATGCTAGAGCCAAGCAGTCGTCTTTGGTTTAAAGTTTATAGACCTACGCAGAGGCGGATCACTGACGGAAAGGCAATTGAGACCCCCAACACTATGTTCCCGCTGACCGACGAGGCCCCTGGCGGCCTCCTCCTTCGCCCATAGGTTAATCCACCACAGGAACTACGAGCTGACAACACGCTAGAAGGTGATTAGATAGACAAGGTAGTTAGAAGAGCACCAATTAAAGAATAGATCAAAATAGAGTTGAAAGATTGGCACAATCAGCTTTTTTCAAATAACTTATGCAATAATAAAAAATATTCTAAACTTATTCTAAAACTCAAAGAGTCATTCCAATTAAAATAAAATAGGCTTTTGGGTTTGAGTTTGAAATAATGAATTCTTGGTGGTTCAAACTCCCTGTAATGCATTGCAACGATAAATACAAACAGTGCAAGCTGGATAATCAAGTCCTTACTACGAGATGTATTTCGTTCCATGACTTTCGATCCGCCTTCAAGCATTAATTATTCATTGCAATATTTTTATGCAGCCACGCATTTTCATTTTTGTAGTGCTCATCCGGTACTCACAAAAGAATATCACCGCAACCATATTGCTTGCTCTCAGCTTTCTGCAACACACACACACACACACAGAGAACCGTTCAATTACGATTGTACTGCCCCAAAAACGTCACTGGTGCGCAAATATGCACGGTTCAGCAGCACACAATGTTGCAGCGTGCCGGAGATGCCGACGAAGAGATGGCCACGCCATGGTGCAAGATTATGCTACAGTATGCAGAAATTAACGGAAGCAAATACGGAAATCACGGCATGCTGTACGCGCGGGTGCATGCAGGAAGGTGAATGAAAACAACGCAAAGCAAAATAAAACCCCCGAATCATAAACCCGTGAACGCCGGAAACATGCACGCATCGAGCATAAACCATATGGGAATGCGATACACGGGGCCAATTGGATTGGATCCTTGCGTGCCTGGAAGCGCGGGTTCGTACAGAAACAAAAAAAAAACAACTAGCGGAAGATAAACGTACGCCCGTTTGGGGCTAACTGAAGCGAATTTCTTCGAGCGAGCGTATAATAAATTATAATGAAAACTGCTGACCGAGAAATGTGCAATACCGTGTTGTTGTACCGGCGCAGTAGTAGGAGGGGACGGCTACGGACGCCACTGCGCTTTCGCACGCCCTTTGGGAACCATTTACATGTGCGCTACACACACACACACACACACACACACACACACACACAAAACAACACACTCAAATTGTACAAGGATATACACAGCAAATCTTTGCGCTCTGTCGATTTCCGGTAGACGAAGGAGAAGTGTGTACCACCGATCCGGGGTATCATTAAAAACAGCGCCAGTGTTACCTTCACGTGTTTCGGGTTCACGGTGCACGTGAGCGAAAGCAAATATTCGCAACCTGCCACAAACCGTTGAAACTTTCACACACACATTAATGAGTTGGGGGGGATGAGGCGAGCGTTTGCGTTTAAAATACGGGTCAGAGTGTAATAAAATGCTCCACCTTTTCGTGGGGAGCGCGAATGCAGGCGTAAATGGGACCAGTTGAACGGGCAGCTTCTCTCGAGCATAAACGGTCATTAGCCCGATGTTGGCTGCCTTTGTGTTATTGTTATCATTTGCTGGGCGTAACAAAAACCCGTGTCCGTGTCCTAATGAAGGCTCCGGCACAGTAGGTCAGTTATGATTTCGTGATTGTTGTTCTTGTTGCTGTTTTCTTTTTGGCTTCTCTGTTCTCTGCTGCTCGCCATTTATGCTGTTTTGCTTAACCAGCTGACTGGAATCTGATAGTTGTTGTAATTTGTTTTTTATTCGGGGTTTTGTTTCGAGGAAGGGGGCCTTGTAGTGTGTTGAGCTTCATTATTATCCTTTTG
>AXCM01004706.1:0-23108 GCA_000473375.1 Anopheles culicifacies | reverse complement strand
ATTTTATGCTTGTACAAAAAATATAAATTCTTGACTCCCCTGCCGAACATAAAATAATGTTAACATTGTTAAAACGCGCTGGTATTTAAAAATAATTCATTCTGTCTGTTGACCATTACTTTTACAAACATTTTATACTGTTATATCGCATCGGGATACATCGGTGAACATGTCGAAACAAGCTAATTTATGGTGCAACGCCGCCATGGGAAATAACCTACATTGTCTCGAAATTCAAGGGATGCGGTATACAACTTTTTTACACCGTGCCATGTATTTTGTGATGATCTCTCGAGATTAACGTTTATGTATTTTTTTAAAACTGAGACTTTAATATATTATTTTATAATTTCTATGACCAGAAGAATTGAAACAATCCAAATGAATTCCAACGCCTAGTTTAATATGTATTAATATTTACCGCTGATGAAGAGCTCAATATTTCGTTATATATTTCGACGTACCTGAAAGTAGGACAAAACATAAAAAATGATTAGAACATCACACTCATTGTAAATGCTATTTTATTTTTCATTTAATGTTCTTTGTATAAATATAGAAAATCACCTATAGTTAGTAGGGCTAAATTTAAAATGGCATCATCACAGTTTCATTCCAGAACCAAGAAAATATATTTTCACTCAAAGAAAATCCCATCGTTTTGTTCTGGACGTTATAGAAAAGAAATAATGCTTGCTTCAATTTTAATAATTACACGTGAAGCATACATACGATGTACTAGGAAACCCTGGCCTGGGACAGCACAACAAGGGCCTTCGGTTGCCAGGAGTACAGCCTAAGACAGTCCTCTCAAGTATTCTTCACGGGTAAAGTGCTACTACTCCCGCTGAGGAAATGATCCCTCCTGCTGCTCTGCCCTGCTGACCGAAGCCAACGTTAACCGCCGCTGAGCGAAAACGAATGTGCCGAAGGAGGGTCAAATGGACACACGTTGCTGCTGGCGGCCACTGTTCGGTTGATTGATTTCGTTTCGCCACTCCGAGAGTATGTTGCACTGAGGCTATTTCAAACGAATGCCTTGGCAGCAAACGATCTGCGCCGGCAGGCAGGATTAGCTGTCGTTCGCAAGTGACCGATAGTCGGCAAGATGGTCGATTCGACGAAGCAACGCAAGCATACTGGAGCCAGCGCCCAATCACGTCACGCTGCTGATGATGTTGACGCTGATTGGGATTGTCAGTGGGAGCCACTTCGGCAATGCCACCCCAGTGTGCGATAACGAAACATTTGCATTAGCACAATGTCGACAGGATACGGAAGCTGGTCGGTGTGCCAACAAGAACTCTGATTCTACGAGATCGATTCGAAAGCAACAACACAACACCAAAGCATAAGCTTCATAAATGCTGGAAAGCATTCGAAGTGCGTTGGTCGTCAGATTGCTCTGGAACACACGTGCCGTTTCAATTGGTGAGCAACATTACGAGATTGGCAACATTTTAAATAGGCTTTCTTTAAGTCACTTGAGAATTGTGGCACAATTAGTAGAACGCAAAAAGTTGTAGTAAATGTTACTGACTATGTTTGATAATTTGACTTTAAAATAAAGTTCAAATTAATCAGTGAACTGAATACATTTCCTCACTTTTTTAACATTCAAACCAATGATACACACATTACTAACTTCCATTGACAAAAGAAGACCAGATTTTTTATGCTTCACAAACACTATCTATAAACTGATATAAGAACACAGATGTATCATAAAGAAACATCTGCAACATTGAAAGGTGTACAAGGTTTATAATCTTAAGCATCGCGCCACCTTAAAATGACCAGTAGTCTACATTTGCTCGCCGCCCAAACGCCCCAAATGACATTGAGGTACACCGAACGTACGAACGGGCCAGTCCGGCACACATCCGTGGTAAAAGCTTGGGCGAGGAAGTTGAATTGCAGACATTTCGTAACATGACATCATGGGTGTTGTGCGCTACCTACAACCACAACCCCACACCATATACGTGCCATATACACCGCTCTCATACACGCGCTCAGATATAACATCCACGCTGCTGATGAATGTCGTATTTGAAACGGTTTTGGGACCGGCGGTTGGTATATGCTACGTGGCCCATGTACGAATACCGAATGACATGCTAAACAGCCCAATTCCAAAACCTCTAAGCGGCATACCTTATTACGAGGGGTTTGGAACGTGGTGTGCTTCTCCGGCCGGTATACCGGCCAGTGCACATCGTCGTTGCACGGCATACACAATAATGCTGGCGGGTTTTGTTGTAGATGTGTGTACCCCGCACGGCAGCCAAATTCGCATTCAAAAAGGTGCCAGTGGCGACTCAGTAGGCGTTAACGGAACTAGCCAAATGGCTGTCATTAAAGGGGGCTACAAAAATCGTTGCTTTACCAATC
Organism: Anopheles culicifacies; assembly: GCA_000473375.1. NCBI lineage: Eukaryota > Metazoa > Arthropoda > Insecta > Diptera > Culicidae > Anopheles > Anopheles culicifacies. The sequence continues at coordinate 20,714 of AXCM01004706.1, read as the reverse complement.
GTTTCCCGTCGTTTTTCGGCAATTTGTTACAGTTCGCATTGAAAAGGAATCAAAAGATTCGGTGCCGATGAAGGTAACAGGCTTGAAAATTGTTCTCTCCACCACCGAGATTGAACTGATTTTCTGTACATTTCAAGGTGGCATGTATTGGACGATTCAAAGCAATATATTAGCGACCAATTACATTACTGATGATTGGAATTTAAAGCACGGTTTTGAGGCACGTTCATAACATTACAGTTTTTATTGTATTAAATTAATTTTTAACGCCACCGCAAACCACATAACGAGAGAATATGAACATTGCATGTATGCCTTCTATACAATTTTTTTTTTGTTCTTGTATGACGGCCTGGCCGTATTAGACAAGCCTTCTATAAAATGCTCAAGTAACAAAAAGTCCTCAAAAAAAAACACAATCTTCTGTTAGAATCCTTGGGTGGAGATGAAGACAAGGAATTCGTTCATTAGCAATTTGCCCAAAAAGCAGTCTTTCAGATTTTCTCACTGGTTGTACGTACATACCAACCAAAACAGTCCACCATGCCGAATACAATGGCGGTACATTTTTGCATGATTTCTGCCGTTGTTTCATCGTATAATAATCCAACAGCCCACCACATTTCTCTACCGCGAGTTTTTCAATGTAAAGCCCCACCGTTTCCTCAGGACATCCCGTGTAAGATGCTATACCATTACAGGGAGCACACCTGTCCTGCATCGGAGACGTCACGATTTCGGTGCATCCAAGGCAAGGATGCTGGAACGCGGCGTCTGCCGGAATAATGAACTAAATTACGATCCTCAGAGACCACTCGAGAACGTTCAATGAGCGGCATAAGTACAGTTCACGTGCACGTGAGTTCCTATCCCTGCTTTTCAACCATATTTTTTCCCTTTTTCATCAAATGGAAGCTCCACAGCAGCTCGAAAAAGCAGCGGGCGACACAATGGTCGTACCGGCCGTGGTTTCCGTCGTCCTGCTCCTTTTCGCCCTATCTATCCCCGCATCCGATTATGATGATGATGATGGACTTCTTATGTAACTCTTCTTTTTGTACTTTTTTCTATCTTTCTTTATTTTTCCGTTTTCTCTCGTTGGCCAAATGTTTTAGTTACGTTTGGACCGGATAGGGCCGCTACCAAGAGTCCGGTGGAAAAGTAGCCTACGCGAAAAGCACTACCTTTAACAAAAACGTTCATTCATCCAAAGACTTCCAGAGAAGAAAAAAAAACACACATACATTAGAAATAGCAGGAATGAACACAAAACATTCAAATGCATTGCTTGCTGCACATGTACGCAAATTTTGTGCAACATCAAAGCGAAATGGGGAATAATCGTATTACCTTTCCGCCGCTGGTTTGAATCGACCTAAACATTCGCATCGTTCCTCATCATTGCTTGCATATTCTCATTTATTTACTTTTTTTAATTGGAACCGGCATCCAATTTTACTTCTTTTTCTAAACTTCTTTCTGATTGAGCTTCGGCTTTTGAGTTTAATTGTAAAATTAAAGAAATTTGAATAACTAAATTATTTTCTTCATCTGGAAAGTTGTAAATGAAATTGAAGTAGCATTCCGTATAAGGTGCGATACATAATTCTTAAAACAAATAATTATCATCCACAATATAACACCGTACGAAAGCATACACAAAAAGCACTACTGATTGAATCATTTAATGCGTATAAGCATTAGTCTCAACTTAGCAACAAATTATTATTAACGGCCCCAGTAAAAAAAATCCTCGATACAACGAAAGGTGCACTGACAACAGTGTGAATGTTTTATCGAGCAAAAAACGCAAGTGGAAATCAACATAAAACAAAGCCATAAAATTGAGCTTTATGAGCATTCAATGAGTGCAATTAATTTCCAAACATGAAACCTGTTCACCATCCCACTTTTCATCTGGAGGATGTTTCCTTTCACTCACACAAACACTTCGGAACAAGCGCTACGTCCGAATGCATTGATGTTTGCGCAATTTCTTAGCCAACCAGCTGGTTTTTGTCTGTTTTTTTTTTCGTGATCTTCATAAGTGCATCTGGTTTATGATGAACATTGCAAAAACATTATCTTCCGAAGTACTTTTGGTATCTAAACTTTCCAATCGAAACGAGCGCAAGTGAAATTAAAATCAATTTTCCTCTCGCTGCACAAGATTCGCATTCAATCGGTAAAGAGGGTACGATTCGCAAACGCAAAAGAGTACGATTTCTAATCAATGTTTGCAAACTTTAGGTTTAATAGCGAGACATTGGCACATTCATGTGTTATATCTCTGAGTAGCAGGTGGATTTTTCTAGTTTAAAAATAACACAACAGAACTCTGCAAATAAAATTAAAAAAAAGCAATAAGGATTTAGGTAGTCAGTTTACAACAACAGGAATATGATTCCGTACCAGTTGCTTTTAGGAAAGTATAAAAAAAAAAACACAGAACAGAAAAGCTGCATAGTCGTGTGCTTCGCTTTAGCTACATCGCTAATGAAATGTCCAGTGATGTTTGCGTGCGACCAAGGCACCATAAGACACTAGTTGTGCGAAATTGAAAATAGTTTCCACTGTACCTTTTCCAGTGAAACATCAATCTCAACGAGGGAGAAGAAAAATATATGCCAAAAGGCCATTGTCTCGGATTTCTCTGCTGCCTGTGCAGTAACTGCTGAGGACGATTGAAGTTTGACGAGCGTCAGTTACAAGAACGGGAACATAATTTTCGCATTCATGTTGCCAACTGTCATCGCCTGCCTCGCAGCGACTGTCTCTGCTCTCCAATCAATCTATTTTTGTAACCGGGTGGGGCAAAAGTTCATGGGAGGATGCTGAAAATTAATAAATTGCGGAAAAGGATGGTGCGACAAAACCGTCATCTCCTTTTCAAATGCCACTGACCTACAAGTCAAAAATCAATATTCAATCGGAAAACCATTTACATGCGATTTAATACCGATTGCAACAAAATGCACCCAGCAATCAGCAACGGGCAGGAAGAGCGCGTTCCTTCCTGCCGTTACATGAAACAAATCGTAATGAACGTAACGGACATTCGCATAAAACGTGATAAATCTGCGTGCCTGATAGCACTATGCGTTACGAGTGGAATAATTGGAAAATTAAATACACAACAGCCACCAATCATTGGACGCTTCAAATAATAAACCCACGGAGCGTTCTACAAAAGGACAAATTTGTTACATGCTCTGCAGACTTTGTGTTGGAAAGGCAGCAAGCCATCGATCTCTAAGTTACAACAATGTTTGCGTTATGGTGATTTTTGAACAGTTGAACTCATCTTATGTATGAAACTTCATAGTTTTTTGCTTTCTGAACCATTTCACACACAGAAGATATTTCATATTAATACTATATCGTTTAGATATTAATTTTATGTTGATTATGTATATAGCGTATGTGATGAGATACACAAAATTCCAACACGAATAAAAAAATGGTTTCATTTCTGTAGTAATACTGCGTTAATTTATTGAAAATAGTTAAGCCTGCAAGTCAACTTTAAATGAGCTATTTGCAGTATTACATTTACAAATAGTACAAAACTTTGTAGTATTAGAGTGTCCTAAAATAAGCAACAAATTACGAAAATTCTCTATTAGGAAATGTCCCTTCACTGCTAAAAACATCAACAGGTAGTTGACCGCAACAGTGTTAAATTCAAATAACGAAGAAACAATTTCCACTTAACAATGCTTAAAACTGTAGAGTGCACTAATCTTGCCATTTTGATTTCAGGTTCTAGAGATCAATAAACTTTGTTTTAATTCACAGTGCATACATCCGTCATGTGGTTGTTGGCGTATGCAATGTGAACCTCCAACTGTGCCATTAAACATGTTCCAATCTTTCAACGCTCATTAGTGGTGGAAAGCAAATATTTGTACCGCAAAGCAAGCAATGGCAGAAGATTATTTGCACCTAATTTGCAACCGAATCCATCGCATCGCATTACATCGCTCATATGCAAATACTAACGCGTGGAAAATTCTGCTGCACCTCAAAAAACCGTTGGGAGTTTACCTAATCACCGTCTAAAAACCACTAAAGCGGTGAGGGTGCATCGGTAAAATCTGATCACGATGTCGTACTTGTATGATGCAAAAGTGCATTACGTTACCTCGCTGCACTAACCTCATACGGGTAAGATTAGATTAGAAGATGCTGTCTGTGATTGCGAGGGCATCGTCTGTTGCTGATGAGTTGTGGTTTCGTTCTCCGATTTTCTACCGAAGCGGGTGCGTACCATGTTGCGACCATACATTTTCAAACTTGCTCTTATTAAAAAGCAAAACAGAAAAAAAAGTGTTCCGTTCCTGGAAACCTGCGAACATTCGAAAGAGGAAGAAACTAATTTCCCAACGTAGCACCCAAACAACTCGCTGCAGCATCAACAACACCACGATGCATATTGTGCAATTTTGTGCAACGGCAGCACGCCGCTGTGGTTAAGGTGTTATTGCCGGTGCTTATACACCCTTCTGCTGCTCCTCTTGTAACTCTCAGCCTTGCATTCGTTCTATGCTGCGTTGCCCCTTAAAGCGAGGCGAAGAAACATGATACATAATACACCAAAATGTGCGGTAGCAGATGAGATGCTTTAGGACAGCACAAAATAAACAAAGCATAATCACAGTCGTGCTGGATGATGCGTTGTTTGGAGTACCGGGGAAGGAGGAGAAGATCTGCACATTTTGCAACATGATACAAAGATGCCAAAGACATCTTGACAGGGAAACGAACGTTTATGACATAAAGAAAAGCTTTCTTCAAAGAGAACCATTAAATACGGACAGTACAAAATATACCTTTATAGAACATCTGGAAGATGTTTTTCTTCCAATACATTTGGGTACCAGTGATGAGATGGTCAATTGAGTGTTAACATATAACATAACTACATAAAAAAACCTCTTTAAAAGCAGAATTAGTTTCAGGTTTTACATCAATTTCCTTTTCGTGTATGTTATATATCCAGAACAATACATGCATAGAGATTTATGCTACGTTCCTTGCAATCTATATGATCTCATCGAAGCACAGATTATTTTTAATTAATAAAAGATGAAACATATTAAAACCCCACTGTCGTACTGACCGATTCAAGCTTTTTCCAGGTACATGTGGTTACTATTAATGTACACGTTGAGTTCGGTTTGTTCGTATGAGTTTGGGCATGTTTATGTTGCCCACACGTATATCTATTGGATGGTGGGAGCTCTGTACCACTTTCCGCACACTCGTTGGAAAACCTACACAATCATCAACCAAAAAAGCAACATTAAAACCTTACAAACAGTGCCTTTCGTTTGCCACAACTATCACGCACACTGTCTCTACGTTTTCCACTACTACCACACGTTATATTGTACTACAATTACTACCACCATTCTAGCGGTCGGGCTGTACGCTTCGTACACGCCAGAATCGCAGTCATCGCCAGAACCAACAGCAGCAAACGCACACCGGTAGTCACAACCGGCAACAACACTGTGTGCGTTCGTCAGTGTGAGACTACCGTAGCCCCAACCTAAAGCATCGACCTTGCGGCACAGGTCCTTAACACGGTTTTGCTCCGAAGTTTCTCCGCTGTACGGAACAACGTCGCACCGTATAGACGTACTTTTGCGTCTCACGGGATTCTCTCGCATTAGTTCTTTCTTGTTTCCATTCTATGGACATCGCCAAGGTGTGCGAACCGATCGAGGTAGCAGAACCAGTTGCCTGGCCTCAAATTACAGTACAGCAGAGATGTCGAACGCGTCGACTGAAACCCTGTACACTAGTTTTGTGTAAACTACTCTTGTACACTACAAAACGAATTCTACCGTACGATCTGGGGCCAATTCATCATACGAACACAAAAAAACTGTGCACGAGATGTTTTAGCACGTCGTATAAACGGAAAAATTAAAGACAGTGTTAATATACGTCCGGGGGTTTTATCTACTTTTGATAACGTCTTCAAGATTAGTCTAATATTGTGTATGACTAACTTTAATTTCCTTTTTTTAATACTAGGTGTTCCCATATTTTATATACGCACGCTTGTGATGGTTGATTGGTTCAGTGCAACAAACCTACAGTTACAGTCCGAATCAGATTGCAGTAACTTCATTTCGAATTCCGGAAAAAAAATAGTCGGTTACGAGATTCCTCCTGTTACTGGTTTCGAAATTTGTTTAGCTGTCCATGATCCGCTCCATTTTTGGCGCTATTTTAACTCATCTTCGGATAGTCTATACAATCACAGTGGTTGTGAATTATTACACCTGTATTCACCTTACCTTGTCCAACTGACAGATTTATAAATCCATTCGTACAGGCATAAGAGTTTGACAGCCCTGCTGTAAAACATATCTGGCCACATCGGTTTGCTGCTGGACGTATTCAACCATGATTCGTTCGAGATTCCCAAAAGGAATGGTGGCTAATCGCGAAAGGCCTTATTTTTTGTTTTGTTCTAAGCATGGTATTCATTTTTGGCCACATCTCAACACCGATTGGAGCGAATAAGATTGGAAAAAGAGAAGCTCTTAGCGCTGTAGCGAACATCGCCAAGCCAAGCAGATGATGATGAGCGATGCCCAAAACGGAACGAAAACTATTGTACCGCAAAATGATTGTATCGTTTGAGTGGGAATTTGATTTTTAGTTCTCGGGCTGCGTCTCACTCGACATTGACATGCGGTCACCAATTTACCGAAGTCCGAACAGAGCCTCAACGTACGGAATAACACCGCAAAAGTGGGATGGAAAACAGGCAGAAACCAGTGCGAAAGAGAACGGAAAGAGCACTATGCTTAGCACTGCGCCCGGATAGGCTACACACTCCCGTAATAATAGCGTGGATCGGACACGTAAGTAAATAAATACATCCAACGCATAGAAGAACCCACTGCGCGCGGACACACTCGCCGTTGCAAGCGTTGTTTTTCGCTTCATTTCGCGTCCAGAGGGCACACAGCTCACGGTCTTCCGACTATCTACACATGTTTCATTATTGCCTGTCGCCCGTTTCGGCTGCTTCTAATCGCGTGGAGCGTAAGGTGCAACGACGGAGCAGCATTACTTACACCAACAGACAGAAACAAGGCCTGTCCGTGGAAGCACGTCCGCCAAAGATTAGAAGGGCATATTTAGCGATTTCAACGTGAGTTTGTATCGGTGTGTTGGTGCATACTCATTCGGCCAATTTCCCATATGTTGCGTGTTCTTGACGTTGGCTTTGACCCTGTCTGCAACTGAAGGTTTTGAGAAATGGATCGTTTAAAGTTTAGAACCATTGTATGCACTGCCGGTTACGCATATTTCATTTTGCGTGTGTGTTTTCCAATTGATGGTAAGAAGACAAGAATTGTAAACAACCATTTAAGCCAAACTGCCTCTCATAGCCAAGAAGAGTGATTAAAATATGGGTATCAGTTGGTTTAGTAATTAAGAAATTGTAAACATTATTTATATACTTCGTATCACGAAATGAAGTAGAAGTGTTTCATAAAATTTTAAAAATCGACTAAAATAATGAATAAAAAAAGTAAAATGATCAGGACAGAAATAGATTAGAAAAGTTTAAGAAAAAAATCTATTCGCGCATGTTTGCAACATCCTTTTGTATTCCACTGAAATTCATCCGGCATCCAAAGAACCTAACCCATTTCATCCCTATTTCGTGACAGATTAAAAGAAATTAATTTAAAATATTAAACAATCTCCTGCTCTTGGTGCACAAAAAATAGGTTTGGAGTTTTATTCCACGAATTGGCAGATCCGTCCAACCTTTTGCATTTTATTCTCATAATGTTGCAAACCATCCAGAAACAAAGGATCGCACTCTGCTGCTGCTACACCCAGCGAAGATCAAGCTAGAGATGCAAAAAAGTTTGACATCGCAAAAAAGTGACTTAGTAATAAAAAAAAAAACATACTAAGCGAATACACACGTACACGATCTGCAACACAGGCTCTGACGACAGGTCGGGGGCTTAAGCGCAGCCGAAATCCGTGAATCGAATGCGCATGTTAATATTATTTATGGTGGCAGTTTTAAAAGCGAAAAGCGAAAAAAAACACTAAACACAATGTGAATCATGGAGCAGGAAAGAGTTATGGGCAAGCAGTAAGGCTAACACCCCATATACGCTTGCAAGGCGAGAATGACTTGTTCCAGAGCGATGGAATGAAATAAACCGATACGTGAATTGCTGCCGCTGAACACGACTCATCCAACGTACAGCGTGCGATGTTAGGGTCCCATCAGTAGCGATCATCAGTGGATAGAACGGGGATCGATGATTTTTGGAGTATGGATGGACGTATAAAAACCCATACCCCGGCACTCTACAGCAGCTGCTAGTTGGATGTGAAAGAATTAAGGAAAAGGGAAAGAATATAGAAACAGATGAGCAGCAACTTACTGGCAAAGAGGGAAGAGTGCGGTACAGAGATCGAATGGATAGAAATGATTTATTCTTATTAGATTGCAGTTTTATTGTATTATTTCCTTAATTATTTAATTATAAATTCGGTTCCTTTCAGGCGCGCTATTCTGTGCAGGGGCACAGTAAAACAAAAAAAGAAAAACAGAATATGGCGGAAGCATTGGGCGGTAGCAACTGACAAGAGCGTTGGCAGTCAATTTGGGGAGAAAAAGCTAACTTACTGACTTAGTCCCGATCAATGAATGGTAATGGTATTTTCGTCATAATTTTCTTATTGGTGTGTTTTATAAATAAACGGTGAGTCTATATTTTTCCGTTTCCTAAACATCTATTTATTCAAAAGCAGCTGTCAAAACAACCTGATGTAAAATATACTTCAACACGTTCTTTTTTGTTGTGATTTAGCTCTACTAAACGAAATCGGTCTTGGACTGCAAGTTTGATGTTTGTTTAAATATTGCTGAGTGGAGAACAGTTGAGATTTGACGGGTCTTCAAACTACCTACATCTTTATACAGGATAACATTTAATCCCGAATAGTTTCTATCGAATGTCGAATTTAATAAAAATAAACCACAAAGTCAGGATATGAACATACAATTTTCATTCATGTTATCTGCTTATCCGGTTCGAGTGGAGTTCTGAAGAGTACGGATATTTGGGTTTCAAATGTGTTATCATAATTAAAAAAGCATAATTCACCCCGAAAAGCGATGGCAATTCAAACCGCCACAACTAAACCCACCAATAACTACAGCAAGAAAAAAAAAACACATAAAAGGATCGGTAAAAAACAAAACAGTAAATAAACACACTAAAAATCTTCCTCGCGTCGATAATGATCGATAGCTTCTTTCTTCTGTACAGTGGTGGTGCACGATGTTCGCTAGAGTTTGATCACCATATTTAGAAGCGGGATATAAAAATTGCCCAAATTGAATTTACGACACATAACCGACCGTCGAACGATGGACACACAAAATAATAATAGAACCGCTCGTCGTCTCGTTCGTTTGTGCACGCATTATGACGGTGGTCTGTTTCCTGTTTCTGGCTCGAGTAAGGCGCAGAAAGAACGCTTAGCAGAAAAAAACGTAGAAGAAGCGTTTGATGAGGAATGATGATGATGGTGCTGAAGTCATGCAGAATATATCTAGCCATCTAATATCCCGTGAAACTTTAAAATATATGCATAATGTCAACAGGTGAAACCATCCTGTTTGATGTCTGTATTGCTTCTGTAAAGAACGGCTGAAATGCTAATAGAAAAGCCTAAACAGCTTTACAAAACAAAAAGAATAAAAATGCAATTTAATAATCTTGTCCCTGTATAAGACCCGCATGAAAATGTCAATGAAATTATTTACCATATCCAAGAATTTTTGTATCTCCATGGCTATCTATCAACCTTATACTGCACAATCAATATCAACTGTACAACCTGTTACTCACCTTCGTGTTGATGCCTGAAAAATAAGCTTTATCAGCAGGGGCACAATATACTGCATTTCAACAGGGTGTTCGGAAAAACCTAACACGCACTAGGCCGACCATAATCAAACGCACCAAAGCACTAGCACTAACATCTCTTCATTGACCCAAATAAAGAAATAGTGTGTTGTTTAAGCAGCTGCTGGAATATCAATGAGGTCTGTTTGGTGCGGTATACCAGCACACGGCAATGCACGGATCAGCATATGCCGGTGCCTTTACCGGTAGTAGCATTTTTTTTGGTGAATTAAGAGTAATTTATTGGGTAGGTATGGGTATGAGCGAGTTTCCAAATAAAATAATCATATTAAATTGATTTTCATAGCCCATATTTATAAGTCATCCTTCACGAATAACGTTATTTAATCGTGGGTGAATTATAGATTTTTGTCACAATATTAGTATCTTTTTGATAAATTAAATTAGAAAGTTTAAATCTTAACACGGTATCCGTCAAACAATTGAGCATTTGTACAGCGGTGAATGTTTTTTTGGTTCTTTTAAGTTTCATATACACCCTTTTTGTATCAATATTATCTTACATTCGATTAAGCACCGACCATAGCATATGGGAACGCATTTTGTTATATTCTTTCTAGAATTTTATACGCAAAACATAGTATCAAGGCAAACATGCGCAATTCAGAACCAATTTACTACTGTAGGAATTCTTCAATTCAACGACCCTGAAAAGTTAAATACCAATGCCCAGTTAACGTGAATGGTAGAAGCGTATATTTGAACAATAAACACGTTATGCATCTCCCATTAGCTAATTAATCATATTAATTAGCATAAAGCATTTCACGTCAAACAAAAACTAAATAACATACACACTCTACCAAGCATTCTCTCCCTGGAAAAACAGTGCCAATGCCATACGAGTAGCTACTCGGCCAAATCGTGAAGTACAGCAGCATGGCTACAGGGGCAAACTGAAACGAATGTCGGGCTAGAATACAGGTGAGAGAACGGAACTGTACATGTGTCTGCTAAATTTGGGCTGTGCGGAAAACTGCGAAAAACAGCTGAACCCGGGTTGAAAACCATCTGTGTGTACCTTTAGGAAAGGAAAACGTTGTGACATGGCCAACACATTCAACACGGACAGGTTAACTGCGCTGCGGAAGTGATGACCGGGACTCGGAACGAACGACATGCCGCTTCGGTGGAAAGTGAAAACACAATATTCAACAGCTGACGGAGGAAAAACAAAATGATGACCAAACGAAACGGGATGCGAAAATTGTGTGCAACGGTGTTACATGTGGGCGGTACATTAGAATGTTCTTTGCACGTTTATTTTAGCACTACGAAAACTTTTACACGTATCTGTGTCTTAAAGTGCATACTATTTTTAACCAATTTTCTCACCACCACCAAAAACACAAGGTTCCATCTTTTTGCTGCACGTTGGGTTGTGTGTCGCGATGTGATACTTTCAACGTTGGCCTTCACCAATATCAATGAGAGCAAAAAACCGAGACAAGTGTCAGTGTAAAACATCAATTACACAGTTTTATTATTTGTCAATCTATTTTTTTTAGGTAAACAAACAGATCATGATCCTCAATTGCGGATTAATCGTTGTGGATTGTGCGGTTATGAAGCGTTTCCAAAAAAGCAAATACGTACAGCGTGAGTGGTTTCCGTCACTCACTGACACTCACCAACACACATACCGAGCTCGGAAAGCAAGTTGGAAAAGTTGCGTTCGTCTGAGCAAGAGAGCGATGGGAAAAAGAGCACAACAAACCAAATCAGCGAGAGTATATTTTTAGGGGTGGTTGTTAGGAGGAGGGTGCAGATTCGACTACATCATATTGCATACCAACCCCGAAGCATCGGCATCGCAACGGAACGGCAAAATAATACATGCCAACGCAACCGGTTCTGTGTTGGTATGTTGCTAGGTAAATTACGTAATTCTTTTTTAGTTGTCCCGTAAAATTTTCTTCACACACGCTTAGCGCTATAGCAGCCCACTATCGCTCGACCGCACCGATCGAGACACACTGTTACGCACACTTACGTCTATGCTTTTTCTGTCGTATGAAGTACCTGCCATGATAAGCCAAAAATGTTTACTATATAGAACTATACGCGCTATATAAACATACGCGTAATGGTAGCTGGACGGCGTAAAATAGCCTTCTAAGCTAATTAAACAGTCGTAAGAAAATAAATTAATTTAACAAAAACGAGCTGACTCGATAATACGGCTTTTAGCCGTAATAATGGAAATAAATAAATAAAATAAAAATAAATAAAAACGAGCTGACTAGTTCTCCGATTCATTTTATAGATATAAATACTTGATAAGTCGATATTACTTCGCCCAACCACACAGGATTCCTATCTCACCAGTGCCGGTGTTGTCACGGCCATAATACAATCGTACCTTTCGACCAACACACAGCATGCATTTTTATTCTGTTTATTAAATTATATACCAGGGGACAAGCAAGACGGAATTCGAAATAAAAATCACGACCTACACAGGGCCACCATCATTTAGTTTTATATTTCTCTCGTTCGCAAACAACCCGCAAGGGGAAAAGTGCTCGAAAACGCAACACACTGACGTAGGAGCGCGAGTGCTCGAAACGAAAAATTGTATAACTTGCGCTTGCATACCCCCGCTATAGCACCGAAATTCAGCGTCAAAAGCAAACACAAAATAGAAACTACCACCACCATCAAACACACACACACATATGAATACACGGATCGAACCGTGATATCAGCACACCAACGGAGCATATACCCGTGAAAAAAGTGTGGAAAAAATAAACACACACACACCGCCGTCGTCGCTAATACATCACCGGGCAAATCGATCGTGTTAGCCGTGAAATGCCGCCCATCGTTGTGTGAAGCAGCAGCATAAAATCACCAGGTACGAGTCCATAAGACGATTTTGCTCAATCTCGTTCAAGCACAGGAGAAAGTTTGCCATAAGCTAGTAAAACATAAGTATACACGAAGCAATTCGCTGTCAACATAATCCATCGCAAATCTATCGGGCAACAACAATGTGGCCGACGGTATGATTCGCGTTCCTAACTGGATTATGTCGTAGACTGTTTGCGTAGTGGATGTGTGTATGTGAGTGTGTGATCTGTGGCAAAAATAATGCACGAAAAATAAAGCACGTCACTGAAAATAGACTGCGAGTTGGTTCGGCGATCCTTGGAAGTGCGATTAAGGATAGGGAGAACGTAAATTAACATACATCTATCGAATGTGAGGTTGTATGGATGGATAATTATTTAAACAGCTAAAGTTCTTACAGAAATCACTTACCTTTACCAATTATTTGCATGCTAGTACAACGAAAAATGGGAGATAATCTCGTTCTCCTGCGGTGTCCGATCGTTCGAATGGAATTGCGTTACACATGCATTCACGCACACGCAAACGGATGTACGTTATGTCTTGAAAACAATAGCAGACACAATCACACAAATACACGCACGCAAACTACGAACGATTGTACAGTACTTCAATACTTTGGGAAGATAATACCATAAACAATGTTATCGTACCAGCGCCAAACACAAACCAGGTTCATACCGTAACACAAAACATATCGCACTGAATGTAAATTTTAGAAATTTTAATTGAAATGTATTAACTTATCACTGTTTTCTTTGCTCCAGTGTAAATATTCTTCACTGCGTTTTAGATTCGCCAATGCCAGGCTCCAATTATACGCACTACTATCTATTCGCCACGGATGAAACGCACACCAATTCATACACCGTACACGATGCACCACATCACTGCACACGGGAACGTATATTCTCACGCACGGATGCAAGTGAAAACATAAATATTATGAACTGCTCTCACTACACACGCATACACATACACACATGCACAATCCTCCCCACTTAGTGCGGTGAACAAACAATGCACGATGAGATCTCGATCGAGTACTCTCCTCCCTTTTCTGCACGCACTTTAGCACCTTTTTCTTCTGCTGCTGCTAAGGTTAACTTGTGCACACGCACGCACTATAGCAAACGTACACAAAGCACACACACGCGCACTGGTAAACTGTGCTAGAAAGTCGAAAATTCACGATCACGCGTCTAACACGGGGTTCACGGTATACGGTACAAAAAGCGGATCGTAGAAGAGAACGTTTCTTCCACCGTGAATGCGGCGCTTCCACTACGATTTCACTGCGTACGCCTGGCGGCTTTCGAAATACTTCCACAGCTCCAATCGTCGTGAATCTATCGTCATTTCCATGATGATCATTAGCATCGAGAACATTTTGCGTGCTTGTGATCACATGTGATCACGCGAGAATGCTGTGATATCGCTAGGACTTTTCCGATGCTAAACGGATTGGGAAGAAAGCATAAACCCTTGAGACGGTAGCCGAAACCGTACCAAACAGAATCGAACCACGATGCGCACCGCTTTATCTGTGCGTGTGTTCGTTGCCTTACGCTGAGTTATTTGTATCGGAAAAATAATTATACACCCAGCCGCTTACTTTGTTCCACCTGTACTTGCGACACTCGCTACCAGCGCGGGCAATTAAATGATATACTAAAGCTTCTCTACACCCTCAGGGCGGCAGGCGGCCTTCTTTCCTGCTGCTGTCCGTCCGCGTACGTCCGTTTGGAGGTTATTTGGGGGGTTTTTGTTTGTGCCTCACCAACGCATCGCACGAATAAGATGAAAAAACACTACTCCACCGATCGCTCGGTCTCTGTCACTACTTGCGCAATTTTATTCCTCTCTGTGCTATGCACCACGGAGAACGGAGATGTGCGTGCGTGCACACCGAGCGTTTTGCACTGCGGAGGATGAGGTAATGAAGCAACGCAGCAAGGATATTTTTCCTTCCGCGCTACGAACTCGCAACGTCGATGTTGTTTTGGTAATAAAAATCAGCAATCGTCAGTTTCGGGCAGCATCACGATGTGTGCGGCAGGTAGGGAGAGGGTGGGTGTGTTTTGCAGTAATCACAACTTTCCCGTACAAGGCAGGCTGCTTCTATTGAGGAAAGTATGCGAAACAACGTTACCACCAAACGCCGTCGATGAAAAAGACACTGGCCAGCGTACAGAACACGGCTACGCAATGTTTTTTTCTTCTTTAATTTGCGTTGCTCTGCACTGCTGTTGCTGCTGCTTCTTGTTCATTCGATTCCACTGCTCCAACAAAGTTCGATCCACTGAATATTTGCGAAGTGCACTTTCGTTCTCCACTGCTATTGAACGGGACAGGTAACAGTTCGTTCTATACGCGTTGCAACACACCGTTTTGTTGTAAATTAACTATTTTGTCCCAGTCAAATGCACAAAATCTACGCGGAGCACAAATACGACGACGACGACGACGACGAAATCAAAACGAATATGGCCGATAATGAGCAATACGGTAAAGTCGAGCTTTCGTGCTCGATTCGATCAATCCAGCAAATGACGTACGGTTCGAGCAAAATAGCTCAATTTTTGCTTCTGCACAGTGGTTACGCCAATGTAAATAAACGAGTTTTATTTTTTTCCTCATTTTGAATTCCTTCGCCTTTGTATCGCAATCCTTCAGTTTTTACGTTTTTTTTGGTCTAATATAATAGCGAAATATCACAATAACACGTTTCTGTAATTGATTTCTCTTTTAATTTAATTAAAAACACACATTTCAAATTAAAAGTTTACAATTAACTACAAATTGTCTGTAGCAGTAATTTAATTTACATTGAATTATTTTTTTAAGGAAAGTAAACATAATTCGCTCATCTTAACTGAACTAACCAACTGCTTGTGAATCAGTGTGGTTGAATCTTATGTTCCGTGTGATATTTAATTACTCTTTACGGGTGTTTTGCCTTCAATAAGTTCGCGAGCTAGATTTTTACATGCACTGCTTAGCTGTGCGTTTATTTGTAGGATGGATTGTTTCAGTTTAGAGCAAAGGAGATTTACACCCTTTTAACTGTTTGCATCGCATTGAATGTTGCACGGCAGTTTAGACGGCCAAGAGACACAGCAGTTCCCGTGCAAAACGGCAATCAATCCCGTGATAGAAACCAAAGGAACCGTTCAAATTCCTCCACGCTTTGATGGGGCGCTACCGCCGTCGTTCGCCTTTGACGGTTTTGCGCTTTTCTTTCTTTTCTTCACGCAACTGCCGCTGCTTTTCTCTATCCTGCTTGTCCTTTTCTTTTTTCAGTTGACTTTCTAGCTTCGCCTGCTCTCGTTTCTCCCGCGCTAGGGCTTGCACATCGGAAAAGTTGGTATTTTTTACCAGTTTTGGATCGGAACTGGTTGCTCCTTCTTCGTCTTCCTCGTCTGGTTCGCTTTCAGAGAGCTAAAATATGAAGTGCATAACATATTAAATTACCAACATAACATTAAATTGTACCATGTAGCACATGTTACACTAGTGTTAATACCTGACTGTATTGCGATAGGATCTGTTCCTTGATTCGTCGTTCCTCTTCGGTGTATTCTCGTTCCACTTTTGTAGCTAGTTTTTGTCCTTCCAGTAGTTTTGCTAGCTGAACTTCGACATCGAGCTTGGGCTTGGAAGCTTCTGCTTCTTGGCTATGACAAGTTTTCCATTTGTCGAGTATCTCTTTGATGAATGGCTCCAGATCTGTTTCCTATCGTAGGTAGACATTTGCCAGCACCAGTATTGATGCCGTGGGACAGAAATAGCCGATTTGTTAGTTGGTTTGCTAATTTTATACCGATTACACCACCATTCTAACATGCACGATGGATTGTCGACCCGGTTCCCAGCCCCACTAAGTTCGGTAAAACAAACGTACAATGATTGCACTAAGGATGCCCTCCAACGCTTCCACTTTTTCCTCGTTGTTTTCATCTCCTTCCAGAATACCGGTAATGTATGATCCGAATACGCTGACATCTGCCTTCGAAGCTCGTAGCTTGGAGCTGAGCCAGCTGTTGAACTCGTCCACCGCAGCCATCTCGGTCACAGAAATTAGCCAGACTATTTTTATTGATGGTGATTTGTCCTAATGTACCCCAAAAGATTTTACGTGAAAATTTAGAATCCCTTTCCACTGCACACACACATTCTTTTTGTTGACATCGATGACAGTTTGCTAACGTCTATAGCGCATGGTTCAGCTCGTATGTTCCTATTGCTTCAAGAATGCAGTATAGTTTACGACATCCAGAAATGAAACGTCCATTGTAAACAGTTTGTTATGATATTGTTGAACACATTACAGGGTGTCTGTTATGTTAAGAATTTAATTTTTTCAATTTTTTGAAACTTTTTTACAAACTGTTTTTATTCTACAAACAGTCACACAGAGGAGTCGCAAAACAATTACAGATTTTCATACGATTTGATTTTATATTGTTCAAAAAACAATCCTTAAATAATCTGATACGAGCTGCTGTATAAGCGCTGTTCTCACTTTCAGTGGAACCTTTAAACAGCATGTACGCTGTTTAATGGATAATATCCCAAAAATAGGAAACGAAATTTATAATGTGATTTGTCCAAACACACTTCGGGGTTTGATTAATATCATCTTTATATTCACCGTAATTCTAAGTAAAAAATGAAATAAAATTCCTATACATTTTAAAAAATTGCGAATGATAAGAATATGTACCAAGCGCTAGGGGTTACAAGCGAAGCTTTGTTGCAATAAGGGTGAAACGCACAACATTATTGGGGTGAGTTCGGCTCGGTAAGCTTTCTCTTTTGCGCCCAGCCGAACGCATCGGGGAGCTAACACTTCGGCATTCGGGTCTGAGTCGAACCGTCGGATGGTTGGCCAACCGCTACAACATAACAAACGCTCGTGCGGCAGTTTTATTTTATTTTGCGTGACGGCCGGTGCACGAGCTGCTGCAAACGCGCCCACGGAACCACCTTTCGAAGCTCGCCGTGCACGGAATGTTCGTACAAATCATTACCGGATTCAAACTGCTCGTATGTGAGTTTTATTTGTCGGAAGTGCACCGTTCTGTAGTTTCGAAGCAATAAAACGCGAACAGCAGTGTAATGTTGTGAACTGAATCGATTGAAGCACATTGGAAAAGCAGAAATCATTCACAATTCTGTGCGGTGTGTGTGCGAGTGCGTGGTGCGGAGTTGGTGGAAATGTTACAGGAAAATATCCATCCGACCGGTGCATAAGCCTAATCGTACGATCGTACCGACGTTGCAGTTGTATTTTGAATTTCGTGCCGATTGGTTGGCGTGCACCGTGGTGTATACGCGTTTAGAGCAAAAAAAAAAATACGCGCATGTTTCAGAATCGTGCTCATCGTGTGCCGTGAAACACGGACTGTGCGTGAACGTGTACGTGTGTTGTATAGTATCATCTTCAACATTCCAATGTTGTGCCGTTGTTGCGTGCGAGTCAGTGACCACATTGGGCTGCTGGAGCCACCATACGCAGAAGAGGCAACAGCAAACATTTGAAAGCTTGCCACAGGCTGGCTGGGAGAGCATAAATCAAAAGGTTTGTTTTCGCTTTATTCATTGCCTGTCCGGGTTCTTCAGCAAAACGATTTTCTTCGTATCCACCTTCCCATCTGCGTTCGTAATGAAATGTGTTCTTTGTTCCACGTGCAATGTTACTCCGTGATCGATGTGAAGAAGGTAGAATGAAAACAAGAACACGGTGAATAATAATCAAAACAAACGAGCAAACATATAAGGCTGCGTGGCGATGCAGGGAAAGCGAAAGAAAACCAATCGCGCAACGATTTGTGCAAATTAAAAACAAGACGTATCGAATCGATAGAATTGGAATGAAGCGAAAGGAAATAATGCATTGTGTGATAATTGACCAGTTCGATTGCGGTTGTGTTGCTGAATGCATGGGCTACAGTTTTTGGCACGGCATCTACGTTTTGAAACCCGATGGTTACTTGAAATGCATGTAGGCGGTTACCAGGGAGATGCGAGAGAAATTGATTGGTTTTAGTTTTGTTTCAATCTAGATTGTGGTTGTGCTTCAAGATCGTTGAAATTTATCGATCAAGACATCACTGCATGATCAATCACTAAAATTTTTTAAAGGATTTTTTTAAATTTCGGCAACTACAAAAACTTACCACCATGACGTGATCGAAGCGAGATCGCTGTTCGCAACAGCTGCTATAAATGAATGGCATATTGCTTGAATTTTGGCGATCGCGAATTTACGCTGTGCAAGAAACGAAACACAGAAAAAACTTGCAATTTGTTGCACTCAATTGTTCAATACAGTGTTACCCATCAAACGATTTGTGAACGACTTCTGCGAACGCCAAGTGTTAAACAAATGTACAACACATGGTCTGTGCTTGTGTACCGCACGCATGATCTGCCGGAATGTGCTGGCTACCATTTTACTTCCGCCGCCCCGTTGTATCTTCTCTTCCGGTGGTAGAAAATGTGTCCCGAGAGAGGTTTACGTCGCGCTATGGCAAATTTTCTTCGCCATACAACAGTTCAATGGCTAAAGAAAGCGAAACAGGCACTGGCATTTCGGGCTTTAATGGAAGGCCAACCGTACCAAACCTATCCCGGCCACTGCGTGCGTGTGTGTTTGATTTGGCCCCGAAAATCAGCCGGACAGACAAGACGGCAGGGTGGAAAAAAAGGAAAGCCAAAAAAAAAAAGGCAAGCTCAGGAAAAAGAGAACCAAATGCGGCAAGAAGCGCATGGAACTGGGCCACGAAAACGAAAAGGAAAAGAAAGTAATTCTCTTTCGCATCTTGGGCCCACCGTTTTCATACACACATTTGGAAATACACATTTCGTACATATTTTGCTGCCACCGTACGCCTTTTCCTTCCTCATTTATTGTTTATTTTTGCCCGGGTGCCATTTTATGCACTTTACGCATCGTCTTCGGTTTTGGGAGAGATGCTATAAAAATGTTATAGTTTCCAATACCTCATACCCCCGTACTGGTGCTGCTGCAATTGCTTGATGGGCACTCGTAGCTTGTTGTTCGATCGTTTTATCATTCGGTTTTGTTTTTCGTTGCTGCGCCCCAAACATGATAGAGCAGTAGCTTTAACGGCAATGAAAATGTGGCTGTAAATGGCGCTTATCAAAAATTTCCATCTTTCCGGAAAATTGGAAGAGAAAGACAGTTAATCCAACTGTGACCCTGGTCGCTTTCTTTCCTTTACATACAGATATAGCGCTATGTGATAAGCCGCGTGCCTACCATTTGTGATTTGCTGTAGATAATATGCATTTGTATCTTTCACCTTCAGCAATTAGGCTCTTCATGGGCAAAACATATACCGAGAAATGTTAATAATCTATGGAAAAGCTGCTAATATCTTTAACTGGTATTTTCCTTTTTCTAACAGCTATTTTGGTAAATATTTAATAGATGTTCCTAAAACACAAAAATGCTCAAATCAAACGAGAGGACAATCAACATATTCAATCGGAACGTACAGAATGCTTGTTCTGGAAATGTATTAGAGGTTAGTTAGAGTAAGTCCTTACAGAAGTGTCAGCAGAGTTTCGATTCACGAATCATGAACAATAAGAGATCGCTTAATTTCCCTAATATTTGAAACTCCAGTTTGAAATAAACATGCTGCATTGTTGATGTTGCTGACTGTTAACTTTTAAAGTAATGTAGGACCTAGCCCATCAATCCTCTAGTTCCAGTACTCACGCCTGTTTTTATGTTTGTGTTCAGCATAATCCATCAGAGTTTGTTACTTATAAATGCATCAGATTATGTTAGCGATACACCTGTCATCGAAATGCATCTGGGCTGAGAAC
>KI423802.1:7396-26607 GCA_000473375.1 Anopheles culicifacies | reverse complement strand
TTCTGTGTGTTCTTTTCTTATGATCCGATTTTGAGGGCTTCACAGAGGCGGCGAAGCAAGCGTGCGGTTAAAACGGTTTGGGCCACGGAACAACGGACACGACGCACGTCCGCACGCTTCGAACGGTCACAGAAAACACAAACAGAGAAGAGAAAATGCGCTCCCTAATACCTCGGACCTCGGTGGGTTCGGTTGGTGCATAAAGCGCAAACGCCGTTACGAAGGAAGGGAGAATGGATGCGAAAGCGATCTGTCGTTCACCGTTTCGCACACGCTGTACTGTAGCGTGCCGTAGTGTACAGGGTTCCTAAGCTATTCTCTCCCGGTTTTGTTGGCTCGGGAGAGTTTTGGGCGGCTGAGAGAGAAAAGAGCGAGCTTAGGCTGTGGTGGTTGCAATGAAATGGGATGCATGGATGTTTTCTTCATGGATTTTTATCCTCGAAATAACAATTCATGGAATATTTCACATTTCATTTCATTCTTGGAATATTCATGGAAACTCTCTGGCCTGGTTTTATTGCAATTGCATTTGCACGATACAGATATAAAACGCACTGTCGTCTCTATTGGAGCTAGACGAGGAT
Source organism: Anopheles culicifacies (assembly GCA_000473375.1). Lineage (NCBI taxonomy): Eukaryota > Metazoa > Arthropoda > Insecta > Diptera > Culicidae > Anopheles > Anopheles culicifacies. Next base: position 26,023 of record KI423802.1, on the reverse strand, counting down.
CAAGACCTCAAGCAGCATAGCCAAGTCGGATCTGATAGCAAAAGACGGGAGTTGTTTGCGATATTCGGAAACCCCAAATGAAGAATATGCAGAACTGAAGTGTGATAAGTTTTGAAAAGTACTTCCCCACATAAACGATAGCTTGAAGTACTTCAGAGGGACTTTTCAGGATCAGCTAGAGAACTTTGCATATCACCAAAAACGTAGAACGTTGCGTCTGATTTTGCGTATCTTATTGCACTCACTACACTCCAACCTCAAGGTCTTCTGAAGAAAATGATACCGTCGATACAAGTCCACAAGGGTAGATGTACAGTAAGTTATAGGTTCAAGCTGACACTCCTTCAACCAAGCCTAGATCGTACAGTGAATTGCTGGCTTAGCCAGATAAGATGAAGAGTAAGATAAGCGGAATAAGTGTCGAAATCAAAGCTATTCTTGAACATTATACAAGTATCATTAGAGCTTGTCACATCTACAAAATGGCAAAGTTCTTTTCTCACTCCTTGTTATGGGGGAATCGATCTAAGTTACTCATTTTTGAATCCAACCCCAATATATCTTGCAATTGAACTTCAGTCTTTAATTTTATACGTCTGAAGGTATATCCAAATAAAGGAAGAGATGATCCTTTAGTTAATGAATCTTCTTCATCTTTTGAGGCTCTACAACCTCGAGAGGTCTTGGCCTGCAATTTCTGGCTTCCGTGGCTTGAAGGTCCCGCAACAGATTAGTCAGTCCTGTGTACGGAGGAACGACCCGACTGGGATTCGAGCCTCGGTCCTTAGTTAATGATTGGTGACTCATCAGAATGGATGTTCGCCCAACTATTGCTTTCTCCGAGTTATGCAAATCACCCAAGAACTTTCTCTCATCTCCCCTCGATTCCGGAAATAGACAGATCGATCGTCGATAGATGGAGGTTGGTTTTCAAAATCAGCAGATTTTATTTGCCGCGCAATTTGTTCCGTTTACCACACATCGATTGGGGCCATATTTACAAACAAGAAGTTCTAAGTTCCAACCAAACTAGAATAAGCACCAATTTCCTTTCGTGGCAGAATGCTGTTGTTTCTTCCAAATGACAATAGGGGAAAACCATTTACTGCGTGCCAATTAATAATCGGTCGAATCATACATCCTTTGAGACTTTCCAGCGGCTGCTCAAATGGCTTAAATATACATCTGCACTACTATAAAGGGGGACCCGGTCGTTTGCGATTGCCTGTATGGCATTATTGATGCTAAGGGAGATGTTGCCTCTCCGTCCCAGTATTCTAGCCGGTGGCCTCTCTTTCTAATGCTGACAATGCTGACTTTACTCGGAGTACTTCGGGGCCGGGCTGCTGATGTTGGAATAGTCCCTGACCGGCGAGTAGAACTGCGAAAAAGAAACAGTACCGTTGAATCAGTACGTTTGTTTACAATCGTGCACCAATAAGTTCTGATCTAATTATAAGTGGTTTTTTTGCAACGAAAATAGCCGTCCCTCGGTCAGGGTCAGCGGAACAATCGAATGCACCACGAATTTATATAATGAGAGTCGGTCACCTTATGCTGCTTGTTCCTGTATTCCTCCCACGGTTCCGGGTTGTTCTTGCGGCTCCAGGTGACTTCGGGGCTACGCAGAGCCAAACGGAGGGTGTAGAAGACGGCTCCAGCCGAACCCAGCGCGATACAAACGTACAGCGGGATCAGCTGCGAATGATACGGGAAAAGATGAAAAACGGGAACATAGTGTTACCATGCACAAGCCAACGTCAATGGGTCGATTTTTCATCCACAAGCCGATGCCCTTTTTCCAACAACACTGTGACGTAACCTCGCAGAACAACCAAATGACCCCGTATTTTGCGCACCACGCAGTTTTAATACGTACCGCTGGGTTTTTCTTCAAACTAGCCATCGTCATGCCCTGCATCTTGGTAGGATTTAACTTTTCTTGTCCTTGCAGAAGAAAATGAAACGCTCGGAGGAAAATATGTCCGACACACACTCGCGGAGAAAAATGGAATTCTGTTCGCGATACAGCAAAAAACCCGTACGTCAAGAAGTTCCCCTTTGACAGCGGAATAGTTTTGGATTGCTTCGATAGAGGGACAAGTTAAGGTGGCATTCTACTACCAACGAGTGGATAATTATTGCAGATGTATGATTTGAATAATATAAATAGCGTTATCTTAATTGGTTTCTTATCGTGGCCTACATTTGCAAAAAATCGCGAATCGATTCGTGCCAAACCGGTTCGATGCTTTTTGCAAGGGGTTCGGCTGGCCGGCTGGTTATCATGGGAGATTAGCGAAAATATTTGCAACCAAAGATAACAAACACAAAGCGCATGGTGCATACGACTTGCGTTTTTTTTTGGGAGGGAAGTCTATTGTTCTGGTTTATCGAAAGGTTTATTTTTAAACATGGAATCAATTTATGTAATCTACAAAAAATTGCAAATTGCTGAGCAGCTGTATGATAAGCAAACATAATACGAATTTAAATTATTAAATCAAAGACCGAATTGAAGGTTTAATGGAAATTATCTTTACTGACTAGGTTTGATAAAACAAAAGCTCTAAATTGTTATCAAAAGTGAAAATGTGTTTTTTTTTCCAATACAAAATAGCCGTCAAAATGATCGTTTGCGTTTGAAATGGAATGACAAGTTGTCAAAACATGCTGTTCCCCCCCTGGCCATTTCGAGTCGCCTTCCTCACTTGGCCCATACATTTGGAGTCGTACGCAAGGTATATTGCTATCTCTTTTCGGAGATATGACCGTGATCGTCGGTCTCTCTCGCACGTGCAAAATATCGTCGTTTTCGATCCAACTCAGGAGATATAAACGGTGTGGACCGTGTATGCACACAGTGTAAACAACAAGTCCAAGGAGCCGGGTAAACAAAACGAAAACAGAAGCCAAACTCAGCCAACCTAAATTTCACATCTCTTTAGAAAAGGAGTTTTTTTGGACCGATTTTAGCCATGACTTCAAGATCAACCTTGTATCGGAAGCGCCGACGCTATCTTGAAGAGGTAGATAGACAAGTAAAGGAAGAATTTGATTTATTGGAGGCATCCGGTTCTGTTTCGCTGCCGGCATCAACGGACATGAGCAACGGTAAGTGCAATCGTTTTTCTACACTTATATTCTATTAAAACATCGTGAAAATGGCGTTTCATATGTGCCAGTGTTCTCCCAGTGCCAATGCTAGTGTTCCTAAATTAAACTATGGTTTCAACTGTAAATTTACAGATTCCAAGCACAATACTTAGTGCGGTGTCGAGGATGGTGAAGAGAGTTCCATGTTTCCAGTTCCCTTCTATGAGCAACTACCATCTGTGTAGCACGTAGCCCTATAACATTTCAATATTGTCTGACCGTTCTAATGAACACTAATTTTTCGTCATACTCCAAGAAGCACGAACCATCCGGAATTGGTTTTCTCATGGCGTGATTTTGGTGTAAAGATATGTTCTCTATCTGGGACTTTTTGCTCTAGGAAATAGCGTAAAATATTCTTTGTGAGTGACGAACGTATTTAAAATGTTTACATAATACTTTATATTCTGTAGTTGGTGGTATTCTGTAGTTGGCGATCATAGTCTTGAATCAAACATTAAGTATTATAAAATTTCAACTGACTAATTTTGTGTTTTTTTTTCTTTACAGATGAATCGAATGCTAAACTATTGAAGGATAATTTGTCTGTAGACAGCATTGGTGGTGGCGTAGATAATGTAAGTAGCGTGGGTTTAGAAACTAACATCACTAACGATATCAGCACTAATGATGCCATCAATTTTGAAGAGGATGAACCGCTTGAATGTGCCGATGATTTTTGGAGGGATGCTTACAGCTTCCTGAATAATTTTGATTCGTTGAAAGATGCCTTAAAATATTTGGCGTTTGTAGGGCATCTTTCCCGTAACTTTCTAAATTTGCTGCTGCCAATTTTAAGGAAGTTTAGTTACCCCGAGCTTCCCAAAGATGGTCGTACGTTGCTAATGATTTCGAAAGTAAGAATCGAAATTCAAAATATCACCCGAGGACGGTTATGGCATCCAGGGATCGAGGTTGCCCTTAGAAATTTGTTTAAGGATACCATGCCGGAAGTTATTAATTTCAGCCTCCAAATTTCAATAGATGGTTTTCCTCTTTTTAAAAGCAGTGCCACTGAATTTTGGCCTATTATTTGGCCTGTTATGGTCGTAGGTTTATATAGCGGCCAAACTAAGCCTACTAATTTGGAAGAATTTCTACGACCACTCCTGTGCGAATTAAATGCGTTGCATTCAACAGGAATGCAGTTTGGTGATAAGCTCATTTCTGTATGTGTCACATGCACACCTCTGCGTTGCAAATGGTCATTCACACATCCTCAAAAGCTCGTAGCAGAATCCCCTAGTTTTGCCCTCAGCCTATACAAAAATCCCCTAGTTTCAGTATTGGCCGAAGCTCGATGACACAAAACTAGGGGAGCACTTGTTTGACTAGGGGCTGCTAGCCTTTGGGAAAAGAACTGTCAAACATGTAAACATTGCCGTAAGCGGAATGTTGTTGCGAGCGATAAAGCAGAACTTTGCACTTTTGGCGAGGATTGTAAGACATTATGCAGCCTTTTCATCGGTAGCTTAATTTTTTTCATATTTTTCCTCATTTCAGCACACATCCAGCACCACTTTCCGACCCATTGGCCAGGCACAGGTACGCGAAATGAAATATCTTAACCAACAAGAAGCGATAAGCGTTGATGAGGAGCTGTTCAACGAATACAAGTTCAGTGTAGATCAGCTGATGGAATTGGCAGGTCTCAGCTGTGCGCACGCCATAGCCGATGCATACAAACCAGATAGGTATAATATGGAGCTCTTATTTTCGAATACTTTTCCTCATCTAACAATGCGTTGTTGATTGCATTACAGTCTGAAGACGAACAAAGTGCTAGTTTGTTGTGGCCCTGGCAATAATGGAGGTGATGGATTGGTGGCGGCACGGCATCTAGCGCTGATGAGCTACGAACCGTACGTTTACTATCCAAAACGCACCGATAAGGTTCTGTTCAAGAATCTTCAACATCAGGCAGAGTGTATGGGCATTACCGTAACGTCCGATTGTCCCGTTTCTGCCTGGGTCGAGACGGAGTTTGGATTGGTAGTGGATGCGCTGTTTGGGTTTAGCTTTAAGCCACCCGTACGGGATGCATTTCTACCAATAATGGAGGTATTGCAAAAGACAACGTTGCCCATTGTAAGTGTGGACATACCGAGCGGATGGGACGTGGAACAGGGACCACAAACGAGCTGTGATATTAAACCGGACTGTCTGATCTCGCTGACTGCCCCAAAACTGTGTGCGAAACATTTAGCAAACGCAAAACACTACCTTGGGGGGCGATTTGTACCGAAACGGCTGGAGGAGAAGTACTCGATGAGTTTGCCCTGCTATAAGGACCGTGATCTTTTCGTTCGACTAAACTAAAAACCAACCCGGTGGAATTTAAAGGTAATGGTTCATGTTTCAAAAACAGGTAAATAAAATATCAATCAACAATTGCTAAAATCTCTCAATACCACAGCTCAATACGCCGATCACTTCTGAAACGATCGCCATCCGCTTTTGTACACCAGTTCGGCGGCACGCCGTGGTCTAAAGTACGTCATCGCAACGTCTTCGATCTTCGGAAAGGGATTGCTGTTGGTGCTTTTGCTCAGGAAATCGCTTTTGCGCTGCTCGTCCGGTGCCATTGTATTTTTGTCGCGCTGAAACTCGGGCAATTTGGCAAGTATCATCGTGGAGCTACGCTCTAGCCGACCCGGTGCAGTTAGGGACGTTTGACTTTCACGCCCATTTAGCTTCCCGGGTGAAGTAGCCTCCGCTGGTGGAGGTGGAGGTGGGGGTGATGTTTCGGCCGGTGGCAAGCGCAACCGTAATAGCGTGTCATCCGGCAAGCGCCACTTGCGCAAATCATCATTCCACTCCGATTCCTTCTCCAGACACTCCAAATTCCAGTATCGTCCATCTTTGCGCAGGACGGGCATCGCCTTCTGGAACACCGATTCGTAGAATAGAATTTTCTTCTCCAGCAGTCTTATCGTTGCAAGGTAATCGTCACGTTCGCGTTGAAACTCGCCCTGAATGTCGGACACTTCTTGCTCGAAGAATTTGGTACGTTTCCGTAGTGCGCGTATCTGTTCGTAGCGCACCTTCAGCTCCTGCTGTATGTCGGAGTAGTGGCCTTGTAGCAGATCCCTGTCCGCTGTCTGTTCGATTCGGCCAAGCGCTTGGGCCAGTGCGTTGATCCGTTTCTCCGATGCGAGCTTATTGCGGTAGCGTTTCTCCTTTAGCTGAATGTCGTTCGCCCGTTCACCTCCGATCAGTGCGTCCTTGATCTGCTTGATGCGATCGTGAATTTCCTTGCGATCTCGGCTCGCTAGGTTGTTGGGGGCGTTCGATAGATCCTTTTCCTCGTCGGAAAGCTTTTTCGCGGTGAGTAGCTGCATTTGCTGTTCGTAGTATGCTTTTATCTTTTCGATGTCCTTCACCAGCTCCTGTTTGGCGATCTTTTGCTGTTCGTACTCTCGGCGCAGATGCATCACCTCCTGGTCGTACTGCGTTCGAAGCGCTTGCTTTTCTAAGTCGAAACTGATCGTCTCATGGTGCCCGTTCATGTCGGTGGATTGTAGAGGATGTTCGCCCCCTTTAAGCAGTTCTTTAAGGCGAATAATTTCCTGCTGATACTCGCGCAACATCGTATCCTTCGGATCCTCATTGACGCGCGGTTTGTTGGCAATGTTTTTCGCCCGACTAGCGTACCGTAACGTGGACAGCGTTTCATCGTAATTGTAATCAGCCGGCGAAATGCATGCAATCATCAGCGTTTTAGTGTTGCCACCTAGCGAATCTTGCAGCAGCCGGGTAAGCTTCGAATCGCGGTAAGGAATGTGCCGAGTTTTCCCATCAACGAGGGCAGATATAACATTCCCAAGCGCCGAGAGGGATAGATTAATTTTTGTTGCCTCCTTAAGCCGGTCGCCCGTAGCGCCGGTTTTACTCTGCCGCTCGGAACCTGCCAAGTCTACCAGATTTAGCTTGCCACGCTTAATGGCCGCTCCATCACCGTCCACGCAAGTCGACATCTGCTCCAGACTGATGCTGAAGATCGAATGCGATCGTGAACTTTCGATGTTCATGAGGGTAGCACCGACCATCCGATTCTTAGCGCCCAGCTCTAACAGTTCGATGCACTCCTTCATTCCGTGAACGGTGTGCAGGGAAAGGTTTTGCACCGTAACACCTTCACCCGGTATTTCCTTGATCTGTAAACTGCTACCACCGGTCGTTTGGCTTTGCGGCTGCAACAGATCACGAATGGTTTCGTTGTAGATTTCCAGATAGCTAACCAGCACCAGATATCGCAGCTCGCTCGCAAGCGAGATCGCCTCGAAGATGTGCTCGAACGAGCGTGGTATAATGCCAATGTTGTTGGCATTGTTTGGATCCGCCGCCGATAGATTGTAGGTGGTCCCTTGCATTGTGTGCGATTTACCGCAACCCGTTTGTCCGTAGGCAAAGATTGTCGCATTGTAACCCTCAAGAACGCTCTGCAATGGAGACGAAGGTGAAGTTAGAAAAACAGAAAACGATCATATTCTGTGTAAGAGTCCATCTTACCTCCACCAAAGAGTAGCAAATGTCGCTGTAAATGTTCTCCGTAGTCGCTGCATACCCGTACGCGTTATCGAATTGGAATGATTTCTGCGGTGCATTCGTATCGTTTGGATTGTCCAGATTGACCAGTGCGTTATCGATCTGTATAACGTTCTGTGAAGTAGTATTCGCTGGATAAGATTATAATTGCCCAAGCACACAAACACATCCTTTCCCTTTTATTCCCGCTCCTTGTTATTACCTTGCACTTTGATTGTTGTTCACGCTTGTTCATCGGTCGACAGCGTACGACCACTTTCACATTTTCCGCCATCTTTAAGCTGTCTGAATCCTGTTGCGGCGCTCTGTGGTTAGTGAATTAGTTAGCAGGTAGCATCATATTTGGCTCCGTTTGACCAAAAAGGAACACGGAAGTTACTACACGATCGAGCTTGCACGCCATTTCCGCTGCTCTGTTTGATAACTGTATTTTAATCCTGTATTGTATCTTTGTGTGACTGCCTGTCCGGTGTTATTAATCCAAGTACAGGAACCGAACGTTATAGACTCGCGTGCAGGCAAATGGTTCACCTCTACTCGTTAGTTTTAAATTTAAACTTCCATTTAAACACACGGAACTCGGTAATTTGGTCACAGTTGGGTCACTCCTTGCAGTATATTGTACACTTTATCACAATCACCACCCCCTAGCCTGCCATTTGTTATCGATCAACATGGGCAATGTAATTGTTTTCTCTATTGCTGTTGTGTGTGATCAAATATTTGCTAAATGCCGTTTGCTCGCATACAAACAATGCCCTTTTCGCTTGATGGATTCAGGATGGATCCATTACCGATATATAGGTCAAGGTGAAACCGAGTGGCTCTACACAGAATGGATAAAACAGTTCCGCTAGGATACATACATGTTTTTTTTTTCAAAAAAAAAAAATATCGAAATATATTAGTAGCGATTATCATCGGCGATTGAGAGTGAGTGTATGCACTGGCCACTCAGCTCTTCGTAAAAGTTCGTCCGTATTCCACGCGCGGCAGTAGTAGTAGAAAGGTATATCAATCATTAAAACTCAATCCATCTGACCGGTCACGCGATTTTAGACGCAAACCGTGGACTTTTCGATGACTAAGTGGTACTTGCTCTTGCCCCCTGGCTATTGCTATTGACCTTGAACCAACAACGAATGGTACACTAATGTGGCCGCGTGTTGTGACTGTCCGTGGATCTTTTTGCACAAGCAGTTCTTAGCTTTGCAATGTCCAGTTTAACGACGTAGCTTGTGGTAGTTTTTTTTTATCACGTTTGCCCATAATTCACGTCCTCCGGAACGTTCTCTGAATGCAGATGCTAGCCGACTGATAATATGCATACGGGGAATTGTTATGGGACGGTAAATTATAAATCAACCACGATGATGATCATTAGTCATTATTTTTTCCTGCTATCCTTTACGACGATATGTGGTATAACGAGTCACTGGACACTGGACCACAGGTTTTACCGGAGCGGTTTGTTATGGTGTCCCGGTCACCAACGCGACAATGCTTTTCACAGTCACAGCAGAGTTGAATATTTTGAATCAATTCGGGAAAAGACGACTTTATTTCACACACGTTCTTTATTGTTACAGCTTCTCGTCAAAGAAACAGGATCACCAAAATTAACCTGCATAAACTTGCTGCTCTTCTGCTAGTTCAATGAACCTTCACCGATCAACAGTTTGCTAATCAACGAACTTTCACACGCACTTTCGGGTTCATTAATTCAAAGGAAAGCAATCGAGAAAAGGGAGATGCGGATACTGTATTCCCATTCCGACGTGCCTTGGACAACTGAAGTGCATGTGGTCCAGCTCACACATTCTCAGGACCTTCCGCACACGATCCTTGTTCTACTGTGCGCATGACTCGCGTTGTGGAATGTTTGGGAAGGTGTGTTGTGATGTTTGAAACATTGTGATACATAACCGCTTTTTGTTCGTGCTAATGTTGTTGAACGGCACATACTGCCCGACACGTGTTCGCGGTGGCGTTGTCCTGGTAGCCGCGGTCGATTCGTTTTGTGGAATACATTACAATTGTTTACGTTTTTGTTTATGTATTGCATGGTTGTGTAGCTGTTGATAATTATGTGATAACGACAATGAAACAGTTCCGCTCAATTCTACATGCACATGGCGTAGGGTAGTTTTGCTTGTACTTTAATGTTAATTCCTTTCAGTAAGATTTTACCAAAATTGCCAAAAATATAATTGTGAGCCACCCTGTGAGGTTAACTTTAACTTTGGACTCGTCCCATCGTTTATTTATCTCACATGCGAGCACGGGAGATTACGTAGCGCGTAAAACAGCGCGCTGACAGTAGGAGTTTTTCGGCAGCGGCAAGCAGTTCAGTTGCGTTGTGAAATAACCTCGCTGCGCTGTGTAGCAAAATCAGTGTACGCAATCAATGCTAATATAATACAACTGTTTTGCAGTAGAAATATACGTGATAAGGTGCGATTTTAAACGTGGCACAACTCTTCTCAAAGGAGAGCTTAAAGTATCTGATTGTTTTTATCTCGGTTGCCATGGCAGATATTCGTAGCTGGTGCTAGTGTGCGGGGTACACTCGTCAGCACAAACCATTTCCATTTGTCGTTTTTTGTAGGTTTTTTGAATGATGGTACAGTTTTTTTTAATTAGTTTTTTTTGTTCTTTTCTTTGTAGTTATGAATATGGCACGCAAACTGGACGTAATTATCTTTGGTGCGAGCGGATTTACTGGGAAGTATGCCGTGCTGGAGAGCATCAAACTGTTGGGCAATATGAAATGGGGCATAGCTGGTCGTAGCCAGAGCAAACTACAGGACATACTGAAGGAAATTGGCGATAAGGCAAAGACGGACCTTTCGCACGTACCGATTGTGCTGGCTGACGTGAACAATCAGGACTCGCTGAACAATATGGCCCGGGACTGTCGGGTGGTGGTGAATTGCTGCGGTCCGTACCGGTTGTACGGTGAACCCGTCCTGAAGGCATGCCTTGCGGAGCGCACCCATCATGTCGATGTGAGCGGTGAGCCACAGTTTCTTGAAGGCATGCAGCTAAAATACCACGAAGCGGCAAAGGAAAAGGGTGTCTACCTCATATCGGCCTGTGGCTTCGATAGTATTCCGGCCGATATGGGTACGGTGTTTTTGGAGCAACAGTTTGACGGGGTCGTTAATTCGGTGGAATGTTATATCGTTTCTAAGCAGACGGGCCGGCGGGAGCTGGGTGCTATTCATTATGGTACGTGGGCATCGGCGGTACATGCGGTTGCCAATATGCACGAGGTGGGAGAAATACGTCGGAAGCTGTTCGAGAAGAAAATGCCCGATGTGCGACCGAAGCTTAAGGAGCGGCCAGCGCTGCATCGGTCGGAAAATGGGAACAAATGGTCGCTTCCGTTTCAGGGAGCCGATCGGTCGTGTGTCGCCCGTACGCAACGATTTTTCTACGAGACGGAAAACAAACGACCCTTGCAGATGAGGGCGTACATATCGTTTGGGTAAGAAACAGGGAAACTAACGCCGATATTAGAATTCAAAAACTCTGATGAATGCTCCTTTTTATTACAGAGGATTAGCAGAAGCGTTGGCCGTATCGTTTGTGGGAGCTATCTTTTGGTTGATGGTAAAGACTAATTTCGGAAGACAGATGCTACTCAACCATCCGAGATTGTTTTCCTTTGGAATGGTATCTCACGAGGGTCCCAGCGATGAAGCGATGCGAAACACCCATTTCGCACTTTACTTTGAGGGTAAAGGATGGGAAGAAAAGCTTGCCAGTCCCGAGGATAAATATACCACTCCTCCGAATAAGGTCATTCGTACGAAGGTTGCTGGAACGAATCCCGGATACGGGGCTACATGCGTTGCGCTGGTACTGTGTGCCCGTACCATTCTGCAGGAAAGCGAAAAAATGCCGGGAAGGTAAGCATTATTTGTTTGGTTCGTAATTGATTTGAGATTAATAAGTTTCACTTTCTAGTGGTGGCTACCTAACGCCAGGGGCAGCGTTCGCGAAGACGAATCTGATCAAAGAACTTTGCCAGAATGGGTTCGCGTTTGAGGTGCTGTCGACGGCAAAATTGTGAATATTTATCAGCCACAGGGGCTAGTTTCCAATGTAAGCATTTAAAAGTTGACATCATATGTTACCTGACTGGGTGGGTTTTATTCTGTGGTTTAAAAATAAATAATTGTGGTTTGGTGTAAAATTTCCTGTGAAATGAGTTGTTCTAAGCACCTATCAATCAAGTAATAGCGGTGCTTGCCGTCGGCAAGAAACGTCAAACGGGCGAATGTCAAAATTGTTTGTGTACATTTTGCCGCGCGGTTTGATGAAGTGCTGTGTAATTACTTAAAATTGCGGTGTAAAATCACTATTTGTGAGTAGTTAGTAGTCGTCATATAAGTAAGAACACTGGAAGATTAGTATCCATCCGAAAATCCGTTGCATGTAAGTAGTTTTTCTTAATTTGATTGCACCTTTTTGCAACTCACATTTTCAACTCTCGATTGTAAACGTTCTTTCTTGCAGCACGCGGACGCAAAGCTCCAAGGATACAGAAACGGCGATTGTGTACCGGCAGTAAACACGATACGCACAGTACGCAATCGAAATCGAAGTAGTCTTGCTATTGCGGAGTCAGTGCATCCCACAGCGTCAGCAAAATGAAGATTGAAGAGGTGAAAAGTACGGTGAAAACTCAGCGAATTGCCGCTCACAGCCATGTGAAGGGACTGGGGCTGGACGAGGCCGGAGTGCCATTGCAGATGGCATCCGGGTTGGTGGGACAAAAGGATGCCCGTGAAGCTGCAGGCGTCGTAGTGGATTTGATAAAGTCGAAGAAAATGTCCGGCAGAGCACTGCTACTGGCTGGACCACCCGGTACCGGCAAAACTGCTATAGCGCTGGCCATTGCACAGGAGCTAGGCAACAAGGTTCCGTTCTGTCCGATGGTCGGCTCGGAAGTGTTTAGCAGTGAGATAAAAAAGACGGAAGTATTGATGGAAAACTTCCGCCGATCGATTGGATTGCGTATTCGCGAAACGAAGGAAGTGTACGAAGGGGAAGTGACGGAGTTGACACCGGTCGAGACGGAAAACCCGATGGGAGGGTACGGCAAGACGATAAGCAACGTGGTGATTGGGTTGAAAACGGCCAAAGGCACCAAACAGCTAAAGCTCGATCCGAGCATCTACGAAACGCTGCAGCGCGAAAAGGTCGAAGTAGGCGATGTGATCTACATCGAAGCAAACAGTGGCGCTGTGAAGCGTCAAGGACGCAGCGACAATTTCGCCACCGAGTTCGATCTGGAAACGGAAGAGTATGTACCACTACCGAAAGGGGAAGTGCACAAGAAGAAGGAAGTGGTGCAGGATGTTACGCTACACGATCTTGACGCGGCCAACGCTCGTCCCCAGGGCGGCCAGGATGTGCTGTCGATCGTGGGTCAAATGATGAAACCGAAAAAGACGGAAATTACGGACAAGCTGCGTACGGAGATCAACAAAATTGTGAACAAATACATCGACCAGGGCATCGCGGAACTGGTCCCGGGTGTGCTGTTCATCGACGAGGTGCATATGCTCGATCTGGAGTGTTTCACGTACTTGCACAAATCGCTCGAATCGGCCATTGCTCCCATCGTCATCTTTGCCACAAACCGGGGCCGTTGCGTGATTCGCGGTACGGACGATATCGTGTCCCCGCACGGCATTCCGCTGGATCTGCTGGATCGTTTGCTGATCGTGCGTACAAAACCGTACAATATGGGCGAGATGGAACAAATCATACGTCTGCGGGCACAAACGGAGGGTTTGAATGTGGAGGATGCCGCCATACAGGCGTTGAGTGAAATCGGCTCAAATACGACGCTCCGATACGCTGTGCAGCTGCTTACTCCAGCCAACCAGACCAGCAAAGTGAATGGACGTACGCAGATCACCAAAGACGATATTATGGACGTACATTCCCTGTTTTTGGATGCAAAGCGATCGGCAAAGTTTTTGCAAGAGGATAACACGAAGTACATGTTGTAAGCGAGTTGGAAGGCAGACAGATCAACACAAACACACACTAATATGTATTGTAAAGCATAAATAAAACAACCACGAGTTCCGTACAAAATAAAATAAGTTTAATGCTTGCGGGTTGTTATTGAGGAGAAACAGGTTTAAGGCACAGGTTGTCACTCGTAATCCGGCACCATTGGGGGACAGGTGCACACCAAATGCTTGTCACCGTACAGATCATCAATGCGTCCAACCGTGGGCCAAATTTTCGTTTCCGGTTTCACGAACGGCTGTAGAAGGAGAGAAGTGTGTTTCATTAGATACGTGCAGCTTCATGTGATTTTGGGGAGTCGCTGGGAATTCTACTTACCGCTGGGAATGCTCCCAGTTCGCGCGGGTACGGTCGATTCCATTCGGACGAGATGGTTTGCTTCTGTGTGTGTGGTGCCATCTTCAGTGGATTTACCCGCACATCCAGCCGACCTTCCTCGATGTCTTGAATTTCTTTCCGAATCGAGATCATCGCCTCACAGAATCGGTCCAGCTCTTCCTTGTCCTCGGACTCGGTTGGCTCAACCATGAGCGTACCGGACACGGGCCAGGACATGGTCGGTGCATGGAACCCATAATCCATCAGCCGTTTCGCAATGTCTACCGCTTCTACGTTGGCCGTTTTCTTAAAGTCCCTCACATCAATGATGAATTCGTGCGCCACCAGTCCCGTCTTCGGATCGGTGTAGAGCGTTTTGTAGTGGTTCTCGAGCCGTTTCGACATGTAGTTTGCGTTCAGGATGGCAACCTGCGTCGCTCGGCGTAATCCTCGACCTCCCATCAGCTTAATGTACGACCAGGAGATAGGCAAAATGGCGGACGAACCGTACGGTGCCGCACTGACCACACCGAAACTCTGACCATCACTCTCCGGATGCGGATCAATCACCGGATGGGTGGGAAGGAATGGAGCCAGATGGGATTTCACACCGATCGGACCCATGCCCGGACCACCACCTCCATGAGGAATGCAGAACGTTTTGTGCAGGTTCAGATGGGACACATCACTACCGAAGTCACCCGGTCGGCACAATCCCACCTGAGCGTTCATGTTCGCCCCGTCCAGATACACCTGGCCGCCGTGCTTGTGTACGAGCTCACACACTTCCACCACATTATCCTCGAAGATGCCGTTCGTCGATGGGTACGTGAGCATCAGACAGGACAGGTTGTCCGAGTGCTGTTCCACCTTCTCCTTCAGATGCTCCATATCGATCACACCGGTCGCACTGTTGACGCGGATCGCTTCCACCTTCATGCCGGCCATCTGTGCCGAGGCCGGATTCGTACCGTGTGCACTGATCGGGATCAGACAGATCGTACGCTGCAGGTCACCGCGCGACATGTGATAGCTGCGGATGGCGCGCAACCCCGCATACTCACCCTGAGCGCCACTGTTCGGCTGGAACGAGATCTTATCGTAACCGGTGATCTCGCACAGATCCTTCTCCAGCTCGGCAAACATCTGCATGTAGCCTTGGGCTTGTTCGCGCGGTGCGAACGGATGGATCTCGGTAAACTTCGGGAAGGAGCACGGGATCATTTCCGTCGTCGAGTTGAGCTTCATCGTACACGACCCGAGCGGTATCATGGAGTGGACGAGCGAGATGTCCTTGTTCTCCAGCTGCTTCATATACCGCACCATGCGCGATTCGCTGTGATGCTTGTTGAAGATCGGATGCGTCAGAAATGGTGAGGTACGTCGGAACTGTGTGTTGTGAATGGTACGTCCAGTGGCCTGTGGATCCGCCACCGAACTATCAATGTCCGGACAGCCAAACACCCACAGCAAATCGGCAATGTCCGACGTCTTGACCGTCTCGTCCATGGAAACCCCGATCGAGTCATCGTCGAAGTAGCGCAGATTGATCTTTTTCTCTTCCGCGCGTGCCTTGATCTCCGCCGTCGTCATTCCGTTCGGCACCACGTGCAGCGTGTCGAAGAATGCTTTGTTTAGCTGCTGATGACCCGCCTTCTCAATGCCCGCGTTCAATGTGAGCGCACAGTTGTGCACTCGGTTGGCAATGTTCTTCAAACCCTCCGGTCCGTGGTAGATCGCGTACATGGCGGCCATATTGGCGAGAAGGGCCTGCGCCGTACAGATATTACTCGTCGCCTTATCCCGCCGAATGTGTTGTTCGCGTGTTTGCAGTGCCAATCGGTACGCATCCTCACCGTCCATGTCCCGGGTCACTCCGATCATGCGTCCAGGGATGAGACGCGTCAGTTTCTGCCGGCAAGCGAAGAAAGCGGCATGTGGACCACCGTAACCCAGCGGTACACCTAACCGCTGTGCCGAACCAATAGCAATGTCCGCTCCAAACTCGGCCGGTGGTCGTAACAGCGTGAGCGCCAGCAGATCCGTCGCCACCACCACTAGAGTACCGTTCTTCTTGCATTCCTTCGACACCTGCTCAAAGTCCTGCACGTCCCCGAATGTGTCCGGGTACTGCATCAACACGCCGGAGATTTCGTGATCGCCAAAGTCGATCTTCTTCACCGAACCGAACACCACCTCCACGCCAAACGCTTCCAGCCGTGTCTTGACCACCGCCACCGTCTGGGGATGCAGTTTGCGCGAGAGAAACACCTTCCTGCGTTTGTTGTGTCGGAAGCAGAGACTCATTGCTTCGGCAGCTGCGGTACCTTCGTCGAGCAGGGATGCATTGGCGATCTCCAACCCGGTCAGATCGGTAACGAGCGTCTGGAAGTTAAGCAACGATTCCAACCGGCCCTGGCTTATCTCCGGCTGGTACGGTGTGTACTGGGTAGTCCAACCCGGATTCTCAAAGACATTGCGCAATATTGGATGCGGTACCAGACAGTTGTGGTAGCCCATGCCGATGTACGATCGCCACACTTCATTCTTGTCGCTAATTTGCTGGATCCGTTCGATCAGTTCGTGTTCGTCTAGATTTGGAGGTGCAGGAGGAGAGGGGAGGAAAGTTACAAACAAATAATCAAAACACCCAAAAACCCCAACTGCTGCGATGGTGGGGAATGGCGTACTACTTCACAACATGGCGTACAACTGATAAGTGCGCTCTTATCGCTCGAGGTTGACCCAGGCATGCGTGTAGCGCGCTTCAGGGACCGATCCAGGGACCCGGGGAGATCGGGTCAATCGGTGTGTGTAGCGTTCGTTATCGCGCACTTGTTTCAAAGGATTCAGACACCTCGCAACGGCCCACGTACACGTCATCGATCTACAAGCGCGATCGATCTACGCAGCATCGTTCGCTTTCCCTTTTTTTTGCCCCCTCCCCTTTCCGACTACAAACAACAACCGGGACCTTGAGCGAGTAAACTTCGAGTCAGCAACTGCTGGTTTGTTGTTGGTTGTGATGGCCCAGAGCCGTGGAGGTTATCGCGTGAGATCGTGATCGCGTTGAGGAGGGGGGAAGGGGGGATGGCGTCTAGAAAAGGGGTCTCAAAGGAGGCGCGGTTTGAACGTTGTGAAATAGTCCCCCATGGTAGAATACTCACTTAAAGGATCCTCGATGTTGAGTATGCGCTTGAATTTGATCGAATCCGGTACAGCTTTCTCGGACAGTTCATCCAGCGACTAAGGAGGAGGAGGAGGAGGAAAGCGAATTAAGAAAAGCACCACAAACTACATGTTCTCTTCTTCTTCTTTTTTAGTCCACAAAACCAACACGCACACACACACGCACAGAAACACGGTATCAGTCCATAATCACCTTGAATCCGATCGAGTTCAGCATGGTAACGACGTCAGTTTTGCGCGGTCCAATGTGCCGCGATGCAAAGTCCGGTTTGTTCGGGAACAGCTCCTCCACCGTTGCCAGATAGCGCTGGAACTGTAGATTGCTGGACAGGAGGCCGGTGGAGCTCGCCAACCGGGGCGCAAGGAATGCATCGTGACGCGCTAAACCTGTGCGGCAGAGGGTCTGTAGTTGCCGGTTGCTTCTCAACAGTATCGTACGCTGCATTGTGAATTTGTGGAAGTTCTTGGACAGAGGCTGTAACACTTTGGTCTTCAGTAATGCATCACACACGGCACAATCAATGTCCAAACACACACACACGGGGGGGAGGAGGCTCGATTTATTACGGACACACACAATCACCCGACAATGACACACCGGTACCAAGACTTGGTGGCAAGACTCCCGCAAACGAACGAACTGAGCACGTACCCGCCCTTAACCGTTGTTTATATACCGACGATCGTCTCTTATCAGTCGGACATTCCTGTTTCCGTAAGCGAGTACCTCAAACGATCATCTCCGAATGTCCGAACGTTCCGGACTCCGGTGCTGGACAGGAGAATTTTCGGCAATCGTCGTGCTCCATGTGCAGAGTGGAATGGCAATGTCGATGGTGATAAGACGCAAATCATTCCCCAGACGAATGTTAGATGACGTATCGGTGAATCACGTGACTCCCTTTTCCAGCTGTGGGTTCGTGTAGTAGGGAGTCCTGGCTTTTTTTTTTGCTTTTTTGTTTGGAGGTCGTCTCATTTCATGGGTGGGTTATCTTGCCACTCCCGGATCAGTAGGTACGATCGTTCGGATGTAGCAGAAAGAAGGAAAGAAAAAAGGAAACATGGACCATACTTACTTCGTCATTTTGTGTATATTTTTCTCTAGTGGTACGTTCCCGTCAATGAATGGTATGTTGGTGGTGGTGGTAGTGGCCTCCTGCTCCATTACAAGCTAACACCCGAACGGTTCGGTATTTTCCTTTTATTATCAATCTAGGTTGTGATGTACGTTTGCGTACAACGCACTCGCGCACTCCGGACACGCTTGCCTTTAAGTAATATCAAATTTAACTCCAATAACTTTACAATAAATCGAATATAATACAATTAACGGTGGCGGCGGCGGCGATGATGATGATGGTG
>KI423801.1:10870-21035 GCA_000473375.1 Anopheles culicifacies | reverse complement strand
TTTTTTGCAAAAAATCATACGCTTTAATGTTTGAGAATCACGAAAAACGATTCGTCCTTATTGCATCTTGATTCGTCGATTATTCGTTTCGTATAATCAAGTTCAGCGTTTTATTCGACTTGGTTACGAATAGCTTACAAATAATCCTAACTGCGGAAAAAGTGTGAGCTGCTGAACTTTCTCCCCTGCCTCTAATCGATCCATGGTTCGTCGTACGAACAACAAATTCTTCCTTGCTGATCGGATACATATTTGATGCTATCTCCTACAGGCTAAAAGTATCTTCCCTACTGGCAACAGAGAAGCTGTTTTCTAGAGAAAAAAAAAACAAAGTCAAATAATAAAAAGAAAAAATATAAAGCCTCCATTACAAATCAATCGTAGCTTTGTTTCGTATCCGGTACAGCAAGGAAGAAGCTCACCACCTGGGGTGATGTACCAGTAGTGGGGTTAAACGATTGATTGAAACGGAATTGGTCGACCCATTCATGTTCTAGTTTTTTTTTTGTTTGAAGGATAAAAGCAAATGCCTAAGAACATCCGGAACTGGTCAGCAAGCAGATCAGGAACCACAAATATAGGTTGCCCAAAGAAACAAATAAAGATTGGCAGATCCGAATTGCAGAATCCGGCGAAGAAGCAGTGGAAACGCAAATGTAGAAACCGAAGTGATTGTGGCAGATGATTGATTAAGCTAAATCTTTTCGCCCTTTGTCTTATGATTTAATGGATTTCATGAACTAGAAAATGCGAGCGTGTAGTAACAAACAAACCGAAAAATGTTCCTCCCGAACCTTTACTCCCACATGGGATACTGCTTGATAATGTAAGTTCGGGAAAGGTTTTCCTTTACAGTGGGGTTAGCGGTGGGTGGGTGTGTTGTAAATATTTTCACAACCAAGAATCCTTACTGTAGGAGGAATTGTTTAGCATTTTTACTCGTTTCATGACGTAAGCAGAATGATAATCATTTTTGAAAGGGATTGAGGATGAAATCATACAAATGACAATAAAAATAACAGAACACGGTGGACAAATCAGGACGAACAGTGAGTGTGCTACATGGAATGCAGAAAACTCGTAATAAATCATCATTCATAACAGAGACAACGTGCATCATTCACACACATACACACGCTTGCCATGTTGTTGTCCACCCTGGATTTAGTTTGTTTTGTCCTTGGTTCGATCGTTTTCGCAGTTTGAGACATGATAGAGTTTTCAGGAGCTTCTTCTGTCATACGACGAATGAATCCATGTGACAAGGACGCAACGCAAATGATGCGATTGAGCTGCAACAGTGGGATGGATGCTGGGTGACATGGGGTCCGGTTCGAGATTCATACGGCAAATAATTGATTCTTGGCACGTAGCTACGGCTACGGATTATTGTCATTCGTTATCCTGCTCTGCATGGTCCTCGTGAATACAGAGCTACGTAGAGAATGGTGGATGCTGAGTGAGATAGAGGCAATGGGGGTTGCAATGAGAATATGGGGGTGCTTTTCGTAGCACTACTATCCAACGCTGGAACGAAGGTGGAAACTTTCCAAAACCTCCCGCAGTGAACGTGTGCTCTTGGTGGGGAATGAATGCATGGGATCCTGTTGCTAGTTCCATAGCGATTTTTTGTTGTTGCTGTATTCCTTATCTTATTTTACCTTCTATCGAAAACGATCCTGCTAGATCCATAACGAGTGCCAAGAAAGAAGAGTCGTTAGTTTGTCCGCGGGTTTTTGTAGCTCTCTCCCTCCCTCTCACTATCTCTTCATATAAAAGTTGTTATTTTGTAGGTTATTCGCGCAGGTTCGGTGGAGACGGTCCGGAGTGTGGCTAGCCTAACGAACGCCGCTGGCAGGGGTGTTGCTTTGGGTGCTTTAGTCAGACTGCAGCATCATTTATTCGCGTCAGGATAATGAGAAGGAACAGCGATTCGACATTCATTACATGCGGCGTTCAGCTCGTTTCATTTCTGTTTTTTCCGTATTCATTCGTATGGTTTGAGTTCTTTGTGTTGATGGTCTAAGCGAAAGGGGTACCAGGAAGAAGGGGTGCCCGGGTAGTGGAGTAAGGGAAATGTGATATTAATGGTACATAACGGTAGTTTGTGCTTTCTGGTCCAACCGCAAGTCCGCCGAAAAAGCTTTCGAGCTGGAAGTAGTTAGATTTTTTTCTCTTTCTTTCCCTCTCTCTCTCTCTTTCTCTCTCTCTCTCTGATCCATCGCCATCAGCTGGTTCAGCTTGGATAGCTATAGTACGTGTCATCATTTGTCATAGGGGTTCATGGCGGCAGCTGAGATTTATTAGTGAAAGAAATTGTGTTGCCGCGAAAACAGTGGTTCTGTGGTTTGCCTTAAAGAAAAATATACCTTCATGAACCAAAACAATATTACTTAAGACTAACTGGAAACTAGAGTTAATAAGCTTAAGGATGGAACATGTTGTGACTCCAAAGTTTTGCCTATGTTTATTTGTATTTATTTGTTTAAATGTGCTGCGGTCCACTTTATTTTGAAGTTGTTTGTTGTTATGTACTTAAAAATATTTCCTAAAGTTATGTACATTTATCGAGATTGTTAAATAGGCAAACGATAGCTGTTTTTCAGCAATACATGTACAACATCTATACAAAATGTTTACAAGTAGTTTACTGGTACTAAATATTGATGATGGAAAAATTAACCTCACATGCACTCCAACGATAAATCTTAAACGGCATTAAGTGAGATACGTCCTGTCTCTGTTTCCCTCGCCCAACAGAGGACCCTCTGAGTCTTGTTAACAAAGTAAAAATAAATCCTTTCCACCGAGTTTTATCTTGCAATGCTCACCAGAGCTTGGGTACTCGCAATAGCTATGGGTCGCCTATTAAGGGGCTAATAATTGGTCACAAACCTGTGGCCCCTCTCAACCTTTATCCGCTCCTAGCGTTCACTAAATTGGGCACGTAGGACGTTAGGGACTGCCGTGCTCATATCGGGGCGCGTTTATGCGACCGCAAACGACAGCTGGGATCCTGATTCTGTGCAACCAGCTGCAACTGAGCTGAGATAAATGACGGGAGGAAAGAAAAAAGAGCTGAAACAAACACAAAAAGACACAGATACACACACTGCACACAGCACACACTATTCCATAGAGTGCAGGGGTTCTGGAATGTGAGTCACACGTGACACAATTCACAAGACCGTAGTGTTTTACAGTGGAGAATGTTGCAATCGCATAAGAAACGCTTCCGTGTCGTTTGTTCCCGGCACGTACCGCTACACGTAACGCATGTTGCCGGCTGGATCGTTTTCTCATTACCCGGGCCAAACTCGGGCACCGTGAACTTCTGGCGAATTGGACCCTTTCCATGCGGCTACACGTCGCATGCTCCGCACAACCGGAAGGAACAGTTTCTTGTTTGCTAAAACAGCAAACGGAAGCTGCTAACAGAAGATCTTCATACAAGTCATGGCGAGTGTCGGGCTTTGTTGCTAGTTCGACGATGACGATGTTCACAGTCGACGGCATCTTCGTCAACGGGAGCTAACAACGTAATCCCTCCGCAAAGAGCGTTCGCTCGCTTGTTAGACAAGACTAGGTTGCGTCTGCCGTCAGCATCATCATTGCCGTCATCATCATCATCACCAACAACAAGCTGCAGCCAGTTTGATAGCGGCTAACGGTTCCTCGCTTTCTGATCCTGTTATTGCAGGAAGCAAACCCGAGTACGGGAACTGTAGCCAAACCCAGCCATGGCCCAACACTCTCATCTGCGATCCGTCAAAAGCAGGGCTACGGCTGAAAGGTTTCAATGGCGAGGGAAAATCCCGATATAAAACAAGCCCAGCCAGTCCGTTGCCATACTGTGCGAGAGACACCAAGACCCCGCCACCCAAGGATGGTGGCCCGGGTCGGAAGCAAATATTTTAACCTCATGAGCAAACTTTGATATGATTTATGCATCCGTTTGCATACTGTGGGACTTGTGCCAGGGCCGTGTTTAAATGAAACGATGGGTACACTTTCAATCAAACCGACCTGTACCAGCAGCTTCGTCTGCTGATTGCATCGTGGGAAACTGTTGCCACCAAATCAGGGGCACGGGACGGACGTGAGAGATTGGCAAAAGAGCTACTTGATTGGGAAAAGAATGTGGCAGGGTTCCGGCGGTGAGCCGCACGTGAGCGGGTTCTCATCCGTCTCGAGCATCGAAAAACGGAAGGCATTGCTTCGTTTGGATAATTTATGGAATGCCAACTATTTCGCCTTGCACCATTCCGATTCCGGTGAGATCTGTTTGAATAGCGCCTAATCTATTCCAATTTAACCCCAGCTTCAGGTGAGGTGACCGAAAAAGGGCAAAAAAGCTATCGGTAGGAATACGAAGCGCTTCGCTTCTTGCGGTGGGAAAGCGTTCAAAGGGTGGAGAAAGTTTTCGACTCAATCATAGAAACATTGGGCGTGGCATGAGCGGCAGGATGTTATTTTTGAGGTGCCGGAGCTGATTAAACCTGTCTCCTGTGGATTTGCTCGTTTGGTAGAATGCAATTGCTTGGCACGGTGGTTTGCAGTTTAGGCAACGGTAAGCCTCCATAAGCATCACTGCTTGTGGCAATCATTTGGAAGAACAAATTGGTTTTATCGATCGATGGCTCGTTTAGGGCGGATCGAATGGGGATGTATAATTGTTTATTTGTATGCTCGTGGGAGTTAAAAATTGAAGATAAGTTTTGAACAGCACTAGCGCCTGGTTGATCTGTAAGGTAAAGTGCAGCCTTTACCGTTGTTTCTACGAAATACTAATTATTGTTTGAACTTTATTACAACTTTGAAGAGAACGTTTGCCTAAACAATATGTCGATTATATTTGAAAGTTATCATAATTTTCGGAAAAGCATACGAAATGTTCTTCTGAATAGATTAACAATTCTTGCTAAAATATCATTTATTCATCTATCATTCAGTGTTGAGACAACTTTAGGGATGCTTAAATTATGTTAGATTCGAAGCAACATCTCATTTTTTGTTCATTAGGACATGGTTCGAAAAATACTGGTTCTATGAAATAAGCAAATGCACAGTCAGTTCATGTCAGTACTACATGTACAGATTCATCTTAATTATGAACCGGTATGTTAAGCAGCCAAAATTGATCGTAGAAGCACAGCAGACACTGTTCCTTGATAAGGTTTCATGTTAGAAAATGTCCTCCCACACGTGAAACTCTCCGCACGTGTGTTAACTCGGTTTGGCTTGCCTATTCCCTCTTAACCAATTACCGTTAGTCAACCGAATGTTGCGACTGGATTTTTTTTTCTAGAGGCTGTTTCCTACAATGCGTCCCTACATTCGCTTCCGCGTATGGAAACTTGTTTTACATGCCATGCCAATTTGAGCTTTTTTCGAGCAACAATCAACACCATGCGTCTCCATTATCCACTAGGCGGCTCCATCGGTTTTCGTTATCGCATTTCGATCCAATATTCAATTCGACGAAATCAGCAGAAGCTGTAACGGAAAAGCACTGGCTTTTGTTGTTGTCCCGAAAATATACTGTTATAATGCTCTCCGAAAACGTGTGTCCTTTGGCAACGATCTGTGGTGCCCTGTTGCAATGGATATGTTACTTCACTAGAGGTGTGCTTTGTGCTAGGTCACATATCTTCCAGTAGAGTAACGTAAGCGTATCTTGCAACCACACGAAGCGTTTGAAAAATGACATTTTTAAGCTCAACAAGGAAGCATCTTGATTTCGTCTTCACACCACACTTTTCGCAGCTAACAGCAACACCAAAATATCAACATCTTTGTCGGCATATATGATTCACTTGATTTCGCACGCTTGAATACTCATGCCTGATGCGCCTAACACGGAGTGTGCATGTGTGTAGAAAACGATTTTCAGTAAAAAAGGATGCGAATGGTGCAGAACACGTAAAGCATTCCCAGTGCATCAGGGATTCAGTGCGAAGAAACAGGCATCGGATATTGCTTGGAGTTTGTGCGAAAAGATAACAGACCCACTGGCTTTCCGGTGCGGCAAATTTTCCGTTCGCCTTTCTTCACAATCAAGCCGGGGGTTTATTCTAAGCTGCCCAGATAAAGATGGCCGGATCGTTTTCTTTTGGGTGAAGTTTCCGTTCGCCATGAAGTTTCCAGGGCGGAAAGTTCGTTGGCTGTGTTTTCTTCGCACCGATACGCTACCATCGCCGGTCCGGGGTGTTGGTGCTTTTCTTTCTTTTCCTTCGTTGGACCGTGACCAGAAGTTTTCGTTTTTGTACAATAGGGGAAAAAAGAGGAAAATTTCAACCTCAACCAACAGGAACACTTGGGTCGTTTCTTTGTTAGTTTGTGTCTTCTTGCTTGCCTCATAGCATCGACAATCTTGGATGGATTTTGTGCGCCGTATTTTTCACAATCTGCGGGTGGGTGCAGCCGGAGAACAAGCTGGCTGGAAGGGAGGAACGCCTGTGCACTTATGATGGGGTGTATTTTGTGCATCGTAATGCCATTCGAAAATCATTGAAGAGTGGTTACCATCATCTCCCCCAATGCTCTCCAGTGTCTGTAGCACGCTGAAGAGAACCGCACCACTACTGTTTTCAAGGCAATCTGGTATTCTTTGAAGCTAGCTCTGGCTTTTATCCATAGTCTTGTTCATTTTTTGCATCGTTACAGTACGGTTGTTAGTCATTTTAGGCCAAGAAGATGTAAAAAGAAAAGGATAATGTTGAGTCAAGCTTCTTTCCAGCTCGGCTTAGCATCAGCGACGACGGGAAGATAATCAGCAAATGTTTTACAATCATGGCATGGTTCCATGCTTACAGAGCATGATTTGCTGATTGCCTGCTCCGTCTTGGGTGGTATTGTTCAGTGCTGATCGATACTGATGGACGACTTTTGTATATCGTATGCATGGAATATGTTTCAAATAATCAAACAATGAAACGTGTAAAGTGTTTGACTTGTAGCTTGCAACATGTAAAAAACGACTCGTGACATAAAAAATGGAATAAACTTTTTTCTGCTTATTTATGAATTTTCAATGGAACTGCTTCGATGCAACACAATATATAATAATTACAAAAATATGAATAAATTCCCAAATATGAAAATTTGTATGTACATTTTTTTTAAATCATTTAATTGTGAAGCAAGTCGCTTTAATCTTAACGCAGTTACTGGTCGATCACTACAATTAATGAATTTTTATGCGCCCTAAGATTGTTTTGAGTTAAGTATTTTTTTCGCTCAACAACCTGCTAAGTAGTCTGCGCCATTTTCGGCTGACTTGGGTGCTTTCAACTGAAGAATTAAAACATATGATTCTTTAAAAAAGATATTATAACAGTTTTGAAAATTTGGACTCTGCTGCATTTAAAAACATTTATTCTTATTTTATTTAAATAAACTATGCTTTTTGTTTCATTTAAAGAAAACTGACGGCTTTAAAATAGTTTAGTATTTGCAACGCATCATCTAGGAAATGTTCAAATTGAAGTTTATTTTTTCCTTCTCCAGTTTGTTAAATCCCCTAGCATGACTCAGTAACTTTCCAGACTTTCCATCATGTTTCACATGAATTGCTTTGAAGAATACCCACTTCGCCATATTTCCCAACACGTATAACGTTTAATGTGACACTTGAGCAAACATTCAATTAAAAGCTTCTTTTCAAAACACGCGCACACGCACACACGCGGACAGTAAAGTATGGTCACATGCAACCCACAGACTTGTCGCCCTTCATTCTTCTCTCCTACGGTATTCTATACGCTTCGCTGTCAAACATGATTTCGTTTTACGCGGGCGAAGCAAATTATTCTACCATGTTTTGATTGAGTTTGTTAAAGTGAAGTTTGTGACAGATTTTCCACCTCGCAGCATAGCCTGGAAGGACTCACCGGCTTAGCGTGGAGTGGATCGGTAGTGGGATAAAACTTTTCACACATAACCCTGCCAGGATGTGCGTTGAGTTTCAGTTTGTTTGGGCAACAAAAAACTTTTGCTCAGCGCTTCAATCTTTCTTATCCACTGTACCATCGTTAGCTCCGCAACCTGTTGGCGTTTATTTTTAAACTTCGCTCCCGCCAAGCGGAAGATAAATGGCAGAACGTGAAACAAAATCACGCGGTCTGTTGCTTCAATTTGATTCGCTTGAATGTTTCATTGCCACGGCGAAGAGTACACTAGGCAATCCTTTTGAGCAGCGGCACAACCGATCCAACGCCAACATGCAGTTGAATACTAAGTACAATCTTTCTTCATCATACCATCTTCACGAGCTGACATCCTATCCGGTTGAGCGTTCCGGGCGGTTCGTTTGCATATGGGTACATTTTCTTGACTTTTATTTCCTGCCAGCAGCTCTGCCCGGTTCCGCCGTTCCATCATCATGCAAAGCACGTCGGGGCTGTGGCAGGCTCGATGTCAGGCATTCATTAAATTGTTGCTGAATTGTGCCGCATAAGAGATTAGAATATATTTCTCAAGCCAAGGGCTTGGCGACGGTTTTCGTGGATAACGTTTTGACAAGCGATCAACGCACACACGCACTGCTGTTGGATGTCAATTGAGCGTACAGTGTAGGATATGCTACTTTGGGGTTTGAAAAAGAAAAAAAATCCAAATGTTTAATAATCTCAATTGACTTTAGCCTGCAGTCCTGTCCCAAGCGAAAGTGCTTTTATATGCAGTAAAACGCTAGCAAGGGCAAATTTTAAGCAGTCAAAGTTTTGGAAACATACCAGAAGGACTTATACTTTCTACCCGTCACTGTACATCACCCAGGCACAGAATAATGAGCCCTCTTGTATGCCGAAATCTGGTTCACTGTCACCAAAGGATCATACCAGCGTTTCATCTTCCCGCACGATGGCATCGTGTCGTGGGAAGGGAAGTAGGCAGAGAATGAATAATCAAAACGAGCAATTTTCTCGTGTAAGAAATCGTGTACAGCAAGTGATTTTTATATGTAAGCGAAAGCGTCGCACCTCATCGCTGGGGGGCCTGATTGGGGCGCGAGTGTGGTAAAACATTTCGCCTAAGCCACGGTTAGCACTGGTGCTGGAGGTATGTGAAGAACTTTTCTGGGACCCGGGTTTTGGCGGGCGAAAATTTTCCAATTTCAAACATGAATTATTCTCGGCCACTTATCATGGGGTGAGGGTGTGCTGTAGGATTCATCAAAGGCACATGCATTCCGCTAGAGTGAGTGGAATAAGCGGAGAATGAAAGAAGCTTTTGTTGGTAGCGAATTATTAAAGGGCTCGACAGGAATGTGCGTACGCAGAATCTAATTTCGTAGCTTTAAATTAAAGACATCGATCTTTCGATGCAGGATTCTCTTTCATGCTGTGCTTGCTGTGATATTACTTGTGAAGCGCTGTACTTGAATAGTGATGAGGAAATCACCCAACTGTAAGCGTGTAGTTATTTTGGATTTTGACGCATTGTTCACAAAACAGTCGTTCTATTTATAAATCATAAGGTAGTTATTGGATAAATCCTAAAGGGTTCATACATTTATAGAGATACCTTCTATATTCTTCATTCATTAAATTATTCTAAAAATTCATTTAGAGTTATGCATATGAATAAGACTAGATTGTGTAGCCTAATATATTATTGAAATATTTATATTTGTTAGTTTGACTAAAACAATGCGGTAATGTGAATAATAGCATAAATTCATCCGCTGACAGTACGACAGTCATAGGAATAAATAAAATCCATAACTTATTCCTTTATGATCTGAGAGTCAGATAAATCTTTCCATACAGTAGAATAAGTACTTAACAAGGAAGAGACAAGCCTCTTTTCCAATCATTAGGATCAGTCTAGGTGGTGCTAGGATTCCCGAAGATCTTACGATACTTTTTGATTTCATTTAGTCAGTTTTCACTGCGGAAAAATGGTTCGGATAGGGTCCAGTTATTAAAAAAAAACCGGTACTACTGTCGCCTGGGCTACCGGTCCGCCACTGAACATATCAGTAATAGAAATGTGTGATCACCTGAACGATAAAGGTCTCCTCAATCAACAGTTAAGTCAATCAATAAGTTCAACAGCAATCTATAAACTTGCACGTGACCACATTAAAATAATATGTTTGTTTAAAACTAGTATAACAGATTCATCCTAACCTGCACTACTTATACAGATTGAACTTACATCA
>KI423801.1:0-10264 GCA_000473375.1 Anopheles culicifacies | reverse complement strand
GAGTAGTTCTTCGACCGGACAACACGTAAGCTCTGCATATAATGCAAAGCAAAAATAAAAGAGGAATATTTTTGCATACCACAGCAAGCACACATGTGGGGACAAAAAAACAAAAAAAAAAATCCCACTTCCTACTGTGCATGAAACAAACGTTGCTAAGAGTCAAACAATGCGGCTATTCGGTAAACGATTACACATACATACACACTGCCAAAAACCGCAACCATTCGACGGTTTTCTGGCATGTTTTTGTGCCTTTCATTCGAGATAAGCAGAATTTTTTGTATGACTGAGGAAGTTTCATTTGCAGGATCTCGTTCAACCATTATTCCTTAAATTTACTTTTTCCGGGCCAAAAGTACCGAAA
This sequence comes from Anopheles culicifacies, assembly GCA_000473375.1. Classification (NCBI taxonomy): domain Eukaryota; kingdom Metazoa; phylum Arthropoda; class Insecta; order Diptera; family Culicidae; genus Anopheles; species Anopheles culicifacies. The sequence continues at coordinate 9,897 of KI423801.1, read as the reverse complement.
CGGTGCTCTTTGTCCTGGTAGTAGTAGCCCTGGACCAACAAGTATGAGTAGCGGAAAAGTGCAAACAAATTAAAATCTTCCAACAAAAAGTGTTACTTTGAGGCGGTACAAAGACGTACAAACTCCTTCATGTTGTTTTGTTCAATCATGCACGAGTATGGTTTTGGCAAGAAAAAACAATGCACTGTCGTATCAGTGCGTAGGTAGAAGAATGAGAAGCGTGCTAAATGGGTAAAGAATGCTTTCCATCAGTTTCAGCTGCGTAACTATTTGAGGAAAAAGTTATACTTTTGCTACATAAACCAAGGGGTCAAGTCAGAACTCTTGTTTAAGGCATAATCAAAATGGCTGACAATCTGTCACCAACGTTTGTATAGCTGTACTTTAAGAAATTTCGATTTGAAACACAGAATCGGAAAAAAAGCATAATGATTAAGGTTGATTTACGAAAACTACATCTTTCCCGTGGAACCTTGGCATCGAAGGGAACGCAAACAGAAACATCAACACCATAACACCTCGTTGCACCGATGTTAGGAAAACCGTTGCAGCAACAGGACCTGCATTGGCTACACAATCAAGCCAACAAGCTAACAGGATATTTTCCTGGCTTTCCATTCGCCGGTGTTAAACCGGATCCGGTTAAGGTGGTTCTGGTTGCGTTCTCTCACCTTGCATATAATGGATCGGCTTTGGCCAACCCGTACCTGCAGCTTCCGGGATCTATTTGTGGTTAAATTTGCGAGTTTCCATCCAACCCGGAACGGCAATGTAGGTTTCGCTTTGCTCGATCCTTGAGTGTTATTTGTGTGTGTGTATGTTTTTTTCGGAATCCAAAGTGAAACACTTCAAGCGTAAACTACCGTCCCATCAACTCTCAAGGCACTTCAGTTTGGGATGCAAACGGTTATCCTTTAAAACCCTCTTCCCCGATACATTCCCTATGCAACAGGACGGCTTTATGCCTTTGGAGGTCGGAGCTGCTTCTTTTTAACGTTTTTTTTTTCTTGCTTTAATCTCTCGTTTCTCACCATCAAAACGATTTACCATCCTACCGCTAGGTGGTTTGCGAGACCATACAAAAAAAAAAAATGGTTGAAAAAAGTGTAACGAAACAGATTTGCAACGACTGAAGAACGTGAGTGCATCGGTACATGGGGTCAGCCTGTTGGAACCTCCATACCAACGAGTGAGTGTGTGCGTGTACGTGAATGTGTAAATGTGAAACGAAGGCCAGCACTGTGGCAAGCGAGTGTACGAAACACTAACCCGGAAACCGACCAAAAATCATTCTCGACCTTTGGCAAGCGGCATCAAGTGCGGGGTGGATCTAGTGGAGAAGGTGCCACCCTTACTACTGCCGACCATGGGTACACTTCCGAGCGTAATGGATTTACGGCTTCCCATCCTGTGGTTGCTGCTGGCAGCAGGTACGTGACTTGATGGTTCACTTAAAATTCTTATGCGCTTCTTTTCCTTCATTTTGGGTGTTTGTGTGCCGTTCTGAACTTTTCATAGCCGAATGTAAGAAATTCGTTTTGCTGGAATAAAGCACTGTGTAACCCTAATAAAAGTGATAGAAAATTTACTCTAACTTTATTTAAAAAATATAAAAGGTTGAATTTTGTCCGTAAGGTTGCTTACTATATACTCGGTCACTTAATAAAATACATAAAACATTTGTTTTTCCTCAAAGAACGTTAAGATAATTTATGTGAATCTACCAACACATATTTTGAAATTATGTTGGATTTCGGAGGTTGACACATAAAATAATAGTTCAAACAACCAATTTGTTTTAATATAATAAAAAGACGGTTTAAAATTTTAATCAGTGTATTTGAGTTTTCATATCTTCTGAAACTTTACGAAATTAATTGTGAGATCAACGTAAACTGTAAACTTAATTCGTCTGTTAGTTATCCTCTCTTCCTTTGATGCCTATCAGCGAGTAATACGACTTTCACACGGAAAGCAATTATTAGCACACCTTTGTCTGTACACAATGTGGTAGTTCAACGCACGAAATAATCTTCCATTGTTTTCTGAGCCCTTGTTATACGTGCTTCAGGTATCTCAATTGTAACGAAAGATGAAAAATAAGATATGATGAAAAACGAATTAATGCAGCATTGTCCTTGCAGCTCCTAAGAGTCGACTGCTTACATGCTGTGCGAGAAAATTCAATGCTGCACAGAACAATTGCGAATGTATATGTGCACGGACACGCGAAAAAGAACAAAGAAAATCCTACGCTTCTGCTCACACATTCGTTTGTGTTCTACTTTCGGACACTTGAAGTTGTAACGATGTGAGAAGTGCAACGTATGCGGAGAGCCGAATGACGCGAAGCATGGAAGTTTCAAGGTGGCACGGTTACAATTTCCCGTCAGGTGTGAAAACATCGTTTCCTAATTGCTTCAAGATTATATCGTCCCACAAACCCTTCGGATACATTCGCTATATCAAGCCTTTCGCTAGGGTGAACGCTTTAATTAAAGATAGAAGAAGGAATACACTTTTGTGGTTTTGTGTGTGCAAATGAATTCAGTTGTTATTCAAGCGGGACGTTATATGTTCTTTGTTCTATTTTCTATAGTCAGTCTTTAGATGGTCTCTCGGATTGAAAATTTAAGTCTTAAAGTCTTCTGCAAAAATTGAAAATTGGCAAAATCCAAAAAATTAGATGTGATCAGTTTGTCGATAATAGCCTGCATTTGATGAGAAATCATGAACTCTACGCTTTTCTCATTGCGTCTTTCTTTAACTATAGCTAGTCAGTACAATTTCTGATTAAAAAATAGAGTTTTGATGTTGGCGATGGTGATGACGTGATGCAAAACGGTTTTATTCTTTAACGTTGCGTCCTAATCTTTCAGCGTTACAACTTTGTCAGTCGTAACAACGTAATGGTAACCAGTTCGTGTCCTTTTCCCTTCGCGCTGTACAGTTTTTGCCTCTGACGTTATGTAGAAAAAAGATATTAAATTGCACGAAAACGTGTCTTAGGTTAAACAAAAGATGTTCCACTAATATAAATTGTTAAGAAATTTATCATTTTAAAGGTACTCTAATTCATCCAGGAATACAGAAAAATATTTTAAATTATCAGCGATACTCGTCCGTGATTTGAATGCACTATCTCATTTGACTCGTATAACAACCCACAAAACATCGGAAAACCGAAGAAGGGCTTACGACACGAATAGAAAGCAAGGACATATGGCCACAGTTGTCTGTTTATAATCACATAGCAGTAATGGAATCTATCAGCAGCTATGAATAATACGGGAAGGTTCAGGAAGCTAGATTCTTGCGTCTTAACTTGGCAATATTCCAACACAGTAGAAGAAGCATTGGTTAAGGTGAGCACGTGTATAGTATATTATGATTTAATGAGTTGAAACGCTGTAAAGCGTGAGTATATTTTGATTTAATTTATGGTGCTATAACCTCAAGAGCTGTCATTTTTAGATGCCGTGACTTGAACTTACTCGCAACAGGATAGTGTTAGTCCCTGGGTACATGGGAGAAATGTCCGAAGATCGTTCGCGCGTTTGCATCGGTCACCGAGTTGCTTCATGAGTGAGCGTTGATCTTGTTATGATTTGTAATAGATTGAGGGGTCAGTATGATCAGTGGCCAGTAGGATTGAGTTAGATGAAGGTGTTTCTAGTTTTCACTTTGTATCCGAGAAGAACACTTTCGTATGTTCACTTTGTAAATGTTTGTTTTTTGGACATGCTTCCTGCTATTAGCGGAATTATTCACGTACCGTTTATTCGTATTAAAATGTGCTTTCTAGCACCAAGTTGACAATTGAGACTTTCGAAATAATTACTACCAGATTTTCAAAACATCAACAACACATAGCATTAGTGACCTTATCTTAAATATGAAAGTAATTAATGCGTTGGGCAGTTTAGTAGACATAAACTTGACTGTTACCTCCAGGTAGAAACTGCTATAAGACAACTGTTTTGTCATATCACGGAATATTTATTTCGCTGTACTTGATCTGTGTTATGCAGGAAAATAGGAATAGGAAAAAAACTTAAACCACAGAAAAAAACAATACTTCGAAGGTCTTCTCGAAATGTTTATTGCCGACGATGATGATTTGAGCCTTATCGTTTCACCTTTTTATGCTTATTCTTCATCTATGTTACTATATACCTCGAAAGGTCGGCTATATTCTGGCTTCCGTGACTTGTAACAGAATAGTCAGTCCTGTGTACAAGGACTCGGTCTAGATGAGATTTTGAACCAGTCTAACATTTTGGCGCTGCCATCATATCCTTATTACCGGACCACCCCTTTATTTTTCCAAACAAACCATGCGTTTATTTAGCTTAGAGCTACAGAATGGATACCATCTAATATATCATGAAAATGAAGTGTTGGTAAATGAGTAGCCATTTTGTTTAAAATTTTGTAAAATTATAAATTATGTTAAACGTTCTGTGTTAATTATTTTACCTTCCGGCGTGCAAATAGATTTCCGCCAGAAATATTAAATTAATGAATTTAATAACCGAAGACAAAAGCTAGGAACAGCACTCTTATGACCGTCGCTGTCATCTCTCTTACGAATGTGGTTCTCTTTTTCAGCTAAACGAACGAGCACACACACATACAAGTGCCATGCTTCGTTTATCGCTGCACAACGTGTATAACGATCGTTAGTTTTAATTTGCTTGATATGGTATGTAATTAACAATGTGTGCAATGCGGGCAGCACATCAGAAGGGACGAATGAAGATGCTTTCTTCGATGCGGTTGCGATGCAACCAAACGTGCCAAACGTGCTTTAATGTCTAAACAAGTTGCCCCGGTAGTATTCTGCCCTAACAGACGCTCCCAAGCGAAATCTCTTCCCGAACGAAACGTTTCCTTCAAGGACCTTGCTGTGTAAATGTGTATGTGTTTTTATGCCATTAGAAAGCACCTAATGCAGCAGGACAAACTCGTAAGGAAACCTGTTATCCATAAGCTGCCAGACTAGCACTTTGAATGCATGGACGCAAAGGGAAACCAACCCAACACTCCCACGGGTTTCGCTCTCCGGCAAGCCCTTGCAACCGAGTGCTTATGCTCGGTGACGTGAAAACCGCAGCCATCGTCACATGAAAACCTCGGAACTGTAAAAAACAACAACCACCAAAAGGTACCAAATGCAGAAGCAAAACTATCATGAGTGCAGTCGCCCATCTTCTGGGATTTGCTGCATAAAGCGGTTTCGTACCGGTGTTCCGGTAGATGGCAACATAAAACATATTCACAAGAGACCCAACCATAATTTTCTTGAATGATCGACTTAAGGCGAGTGTGTATAATGAGTGTGTTTGAAGCAAACCAGGTAACTTACCGAGTGGCCTAAGCAAGGAAAACAAGAGAACAATTTTCAATAGAAAACGTACTGCATCAAAGTGTCTGCTTGCCTGCTGGTAGGGGGTTAAAAATGGTTATGTTTACATTTATGTTTAAGCTTTTCTTTATACAGTTTTGTTTTCTTTGTCTCCACATAATTTTCTAAACTACAAGACAAATAAGGTGATTTATTGTATGTTGTCTTTTATTAAATTGAAATAATTTGTATAAGCTTACCAAATCAAGAAGTCCTAAAAACTTTTTGTTTGTGAAATCGGAATGCTACGGGAATATTTAATAACAATCGTGAGACTAGAGACCTACGTACAGAAGGTGAGTTTTCCTGCATCGCACATTGAACGGTTGTAAGAAAAGTAAAATTTAATTTTGTGTGACTATGCTGTAATAATTTCAGAGGTTGCCCAACTCATTTTGAAAGCAAGCAACAACCTGTAATGTGTTTGGCTGTTGCTAAAAACACACCAGCACCACTCTAGGGCAAAGGAAACTATTGACGTTATTGTGCCACCGTCAGGGATCTGTTTGATTATGCTCCAAGGTACAATGTTCGATGCAAACGAACGAATAGTGTGATGCCTTTAATCGTATGATCACGAAAATGGTTCCGAGTAAGGTGTTAGTCTTGAAGAGGTACCTCATGGAAAGCTCGCTCTACTAGCGACAGAGGTACCAAAACACGTTCCATAATTCGTGGCAGCCTCGTTTTTGCAAGTGGCTAGCTGGAAGGCTAGATTTTCTATCCTGTTCATCCACACTAACACTGCCTCTACCAGTAATCAGATCAAGCTTTTGTGCACCTGACAGCTGCTGATAATATGGCAAGGAAGCTGGCAAAGGGCGAAACGCTGAAAGACTGGTAGTTCAGATTAAGCGACGAAGTAGAAAGTCTTTTGCAGCTAGCTTGTATCATCTTGGACTGTTCAAACTGTTTTCTCGCAAAAGCAGCAGCGTTCGTAGAAATGAAGTTGTTTTAAGATGATTATTGGGTTTGTGGTTATGCCAGTAGCTGCAGTAGAAAAGCTAAAACTAATCTGTTTCGCAGAAGGGCATACTTCCTTGAACGCTTTGTTCTCGTAAATGTTTGTACATAATTTGATGCTGAAAATGGGTGGACTTCATAGGCTGGAGGTTCTTAATTACATATTTACTCTATTGTAATAAAAATCTTGAATAAGACATTCTTAATGTTTGCTCTGCTTTGTAAATGCTTTTGGTATTAGAATCTGATGAAATTTGTTCGCATTACAGTGATACGTTTGCAGGACGTAATTGTTAAATTACGTTAAACTGAAAATGAGATATTTTGGCACATTTCCTGGAGGATTTATCATTTTTTAAAGATTTAACTGAAAAATAATCATTTCAAGTTTTTTTCTGATTTTGAAATATTAAAGAACCAGATTTAAATGAGTTGAGACTGTTTTCAGTATTTTATGTGCATAATTAGTTTTTGTTTTAAATAATCGCTTCATTTTGTTTATCTTAAATTAACTAACTGAAGTTTCAACAATATTCATCACCTTTTTCATACTAACATCGATGGATGTTGCTTAAATTTTCAGTAAAAAGAATGTTGTTGTACAAATCACAAGTATCAATTTTTCGTGGAATAAAAGCAAAGCATTACTAAAATCAATATTAGCTTACATCACCGATCACTGATGCAAATGACGGCAAGTGAACGTAACAGCATTAATTAAACCACAAAGTGTAAATAAGCCTCTCCTAATTGCATAATTACAAGTGCAATGAAAATACGCATAATCTACATTACCAAGCCACGCCGCCTACCCATTATTGCTTCTGCTCCATGTTTATCTTACGGTTTAAAAATGATTATCTGGAAATAATGTTCACTTCCTGGAGATGCTACGGAAGCGTGAGAAGCAAATGGCACAATGCAGTATTGCTTCAAGTAAGGCAACTTGACTCGTAGGTGTAGAAATCTAGGTACAACGCCATGAGGCCGAGATTTTCACACGATAATCGCCTCATTAGCACGTTCTTACTGATCATCTTTGGTCACTGATGCGCCTGATCCAACCGCCAGGCACAATTAATGTGCTCTTTCTGTTGCACGAAGAACATAACATAGACTCGCTATCTGCCGTTTCATAGTGCCAGCCAATTTTTGCTTGTTTCTAATTTCTGGCGTATAGGTCGTTTGCTATTGGATTTCTTTGTTCTGTTCTTTGTTTCTATTTAGACTTTTAATCTCAATTCAATTTCAAAATAGTTTCTCCGTAACAATAAAAATAAAAATAAATCAAACCGGGTGCTTCTTACTAACTAACTAAAGTGAAGATGGTTGGTAAGAAACATATAAGGTATCGTACTACATATTTTAAAGTTTAAATGTAAATGAAAAGATTCATTAAGTAAAAACAAATCAAAAACATGATTTTGCGCTTTTATCATGAACTAAAGTTACTAATAATCAAGCAAATATAATAAAAAATAGCGCAAATTGAAGGTTGTTCTTCCCTTTCATCGAAAACTCTTCTTAGGTTAACAGCAGGGGTTCCCATTTTGCTACCCTGCTTAGAAGGCAAATATTTCAAACATAATTAGCTCATTGCCAATTGAACTATGGCAGCATCTAGGTTTAATCTGCAATTCCACAAGTTAAGAATTGCTTCATTAATTGACATTTCTCTTAAGCACTCCGAATTCCTCTGGCGCATTTGTACGTTTCATGGCGCATCTTTCCGATTTCGACTGCTAGATAATGACAACTGTTGGCAAATGTGAAAATCGATACTTTCCCCTAAAGCAACACAAAGCTATTTAGAAGCAGCATTCGCATTTGGAATGAAACTGATGAAAATATTCGAAACTGAGCTAATTTCCCGATGTTTTCGCAAAGAAGTGAAGGGACAGAATTTCCACAGCAGTATCGGTGGTGGTATCAATGTTCGGATCATAAAAGAACCGTGCACCGAACGAATCAGCATACCGGGAATGGAAGGCGCCTAAAAGCAACAGCAGCCTGAGAAGAATGAACATACAGAACGGGACATCCGTAAACCATCACAGAAGCATTCCGAAATGCGGGCATCCCTGGTTGCATAGCAAAGATTGCCAATAAAAGTGGAATGGCTTCCAGCTTGCCATTTCTTCGATTGCCGCTCGAACGCACCAGAAGGATAAACTTAACCTTGCGTCCTGTTTCTACCGTGGTCATACTCGTTCTTTTGCACATTTGCTGAATGAAGGCACCACGGGTAAAAGCGTTGTAGGATAAAAATTGCCAGGATTCCTTCGAGTTCAGTAAATTGGAATTTTCCTCCCTAATTATCTCACGACCGCCAGCGGAAAGTTCCCCAAGGAGCGTCACGCGAAAGCGTTTCGCTAGTCCACCGAGAACCCGGGACCCGTTCGTGAGTAAGAACGTTCCGTGCCTTTCCCGGGCATTGTTTGGGTGTGAGATTTCTGTTGAAGCGAACCACCGATAGTTTGCTACTTCAGTCAGTTGAACGAGCGTTCTTGTGTGTTTTTCTGAAGAGAAGCCGAGATTGCTAAAATTATGCGGCTTCGCACGGGCGAGTCTGCATCAATTCACTTCTAGTGCCGTTCGGAGTGCCTTGGGTCTCGAAATGACTCAACAATGTTCTTACGTTGCCAGCAGGCAACGTAGATATACCGACGACATTAACCAAACCTCCCGGCTAGCAAATCACCACCGTTTGAACTATCCTTCCTGTCCCTCCAGAGAGTAATAGAGTTTGGATGAAACGGAAGACGTCTGTGTCCGAGTGCGTGGGGAAAATGGAACCGATCGACTCTTGATTGCTGTTCAATGTTTACTCATTCATTATCCTCATCATCATCATCATCATCATCAACAACAACGAGAGCGGTACGGGCGGCATAAGTGGGAACTTCTTTCGGCGAATGCTTAACATTTTCATGGTGCAATCCTTTTCCATCCCGGCGTCCTTGGAAAAACACTCGAACCCACCGACTGAAAGCGATGAGCGTGACTTGGCACGATCGTTGAGCCATTGGGAAAGCCTGCCCGATCCCACATCCTGTACCTCATCTCTGGCCGAAGAAGGCACACACCGTGGATGAAACGGCACAAAACCTTGAGCATCAGCTTCAACGCACATCATCGCTAATTCCTTTTAAACGGAGCTCGATTAGAATCTCGATTAGAAGATGTACCACCACCCAACACACTGCGATGATGGTCGGCACAACCATTCTTGTGCGAGCGCACGGTCGTACGGTGGTGCAGTTCGATGACTTTTAATGGCCGGTTTTGTGATCTGTCGTGCGTTAAGGCATAATCAAGTCGTTCGGATTGGGAACGAATCCTCCGGGCGCATATCCGCTGATAGCAATTCAGGAAACAGGAAATATGTTTTGCGGACAGTTTGAGTGTTCCTCATCCCACAGTGTGTTGTCTTGACGAATCGTGGTTTCGATTCCGATTGCCGCAGTGTCGTTAGAATAGCGAGATGCTTCCGGCATGTACACTGACGCAAATCGGAAATGTCACCA
>KI423800.1:11395-23779 GCA_000473375.1 Anopheles culicifacies | reverse complement strand
CTGCCCGTTGACAGCCCGCCACGGCAAACAAGCGGCAAAGGCCCCAATAGATGGATGGATAGATCGATTGTGTGAGATGGGAGAAAAATCGCTCAACAAATTATCGCTATTAATGGCCAGGCTCGGTGGACTGTTCCCTCTTCGTCACTCATAACCATAAATCAATCCCGGGATTCCGTTGCCCGTTACGGTTTGAGGTTCGTTGCGGGATGCGACTCCACATCGCCGTCGACACATTCCCGGCCGCCGTGTTCGAGTGCGACGAAACACTTTTGCTAATGACAGCGATGTCATCCAAAGTGTCCATAAATCGTATTTAATGAGCTCGAACATCACTCACTCTCGAAAGGCGACAACTTCCCGCTATATGGACCATGGCGAGCCCAGTGACAAATCAATAAACGGAACCGAGTTATGTGAGAATCCTTCTTATCTCGGCAGCGGCCGGAAAGCCAACGGCAGGGATAGGAACGAGTGCTGGCCCGGGGTCTCGTTCTCGGAATCAAGTATCCATTTAGTAGCGTTCGAAAGAGTCTCTTTCCCTTTTTTCCATGCCATGCTACAGAGGGGGATTGATGCGACCGCATCATAAAACCACTGGCAGCGGAAGCAAGCGCACGGTCCGGTGCGGGGCATGTGGTTGCGTTATAAAATCACTCAAACAATCGCTGCCGGAGGTTTTATCAATTATCAATCCCATTGACGCCATTGAGCACACGTTAGCTACCCACTGTGGATAGCGCCACGTCGTGGTGCGTTTAATGCGCACATAGCAATGGTTAGTGGGAGAAGGAATCAAAAGGAAGCCCTGTAATTCACCCGTTGAATGAGTCCGTAAACCTGTCGCTATAATCGCTTGGTGCAATCGATGGGCTCGCCCATCCGAAGGGAATAAGCGGCATTGAGCACGATCGGCATTGACCTTTTCCTCGATTTGCAAACAGCATCGAATGGTGATTATGGCGACTCTGGGCTCTGCGCTCCCCTTTCAGTTAAATCCATGTTCACAGTCCAGCGGGCCAGAACCGGTCTGACCCGTGTCGCATGGTGATCATGTAATTTGCATAATTAGCACACGACTAACTCATCGTGTCAAACAACTCCACCAGCACACCGGGTAATGCCGTGGGAAATACAAGCGATACGTTCCACCAACTAGCATGGCACTCCGTAGCACTTCCGGCATCATCAGCATACACCGGTGTCGAGTGTCCCAATGGCGCTTCCGGACGTGCGAGTATTAGTTTCACACCCACATGGACGTAATCAATCCGGGCTAGTTTGTTCGCTCCCACCCACCGCAGGGTGTGCGGTGTCGATGGCTCGAGTGTCAATATTCACGTCTCCCGAGGGTTTGAGAAGATGAGCCAACGTGATGGACAAAAACCCGTAACAACAACAATAAAAAAACGGTTAAAGGAAACGTTGAGTGAAAGCGATGGAGTGTGTCAAAATCATCCACTGTCCACACCTCGGCGCCGGGATCGTTAAACACCTCGGCATCGTCCGACATGGGGCTCTTCTCTTTTTGATTAATTATGTTAAATCACTGCCATTACAGGCACTGTCAGTCGTTTCGATGCTAATTAAAGATAGTGTGCTATCGAACACGTCATCCCTGATGTAATCTCCTGCCTGTGCCTTTCATCGTTTGGTCGGGGAAGGAAAATACCGAGTGCCAACACTCCCTCCAACGTTAAGCACACGCACACACAATTCATCGCACAACCGATACATCTTGCATGTGTGTTAAAATGAATATCCTTTCTAGTTTGTGGTTTTCATGTTATTCGTGTAGGGCTGGGTAAAAGGCTCTTTGAACTTAAAGCTTACAGCACGTGTCAATCATCGACAAGCGGTCAAATGCTGTGAAGGCTTGAAGTTCTAAAACACCGATCCCATGCAGCCCAAAACGGGCTCCCCTTTTTCTGCCGACTAAACAATCACCGCCGACGCTGGCAGATATTTGCCGAGCATGCAATTTGGGTACACAGACAGCACGAAACCTGTCTGTTGACTATTGCTCACAATCGTTTCATCTTAATTATGGATCAGTTGTTCAATTTGCTAATGACTGTCATTGGGCCGACTGCCTGCCGACTGCATCGCTATGGCACTCTGGCTGTCTAGTTAGGAGAGCAAACACAGCGTAATTGTACCGTAAAAGGACGGACAGCTGTCGGGCCAGTGTCTGGCGGTGTCAAACATCAAATTTGAAAGTCACCAACAGCAAGCAGAACACACCAACGGCCACACAGCGAGACAGCAAAGACAGACCGGCCATTTAGTTTAATGCCGTTTGGGATATCGTCTTGGGATGGGGGACAACATCTTGCCGCTTTCGTCATCATTCGACGATTCAAAAACGATTCCTTCCACAAACAGACGATGTTGGGCTGCAAGATGTTGATGCGCTCTCGTTGCATGTGATGTGTGTGTTGCAAAAGAAAACGGGAAGCGACGGAACGCTCACCGGATGCCTCGCTAGGTGAAATTTCGCATAATTGCTTCATCACCGTCAGTTTTCCACGCTTTCCTTTATTGGTGACATAAGGAAGAAGTGGGAGAAAAAGCGATCGATAGCGCACATCCTTATCCCCAGTACAGATCGGTTGAAGGCTTCTTTATCGGGAAAATAGGATTATCTTCTGCGCATAATAAGATTGAGCCAGCTAAAGCTCCCTTTCCTGCTCTAAATCATGCAACTGCTGCTGATTCTTCTATCCATACCACTTTTTACTCATCTCTTAGATTGTGTCTTTTGGTTTTGCTTTTGTTGTTTGGATGACTTTTTCTTTTGATGCCTTCCCTGCAAAAGTTAGTGTTGTGGGAATGATGTTCCTGTCCGTAGGCGACATCGCTCAATCCCGGAAGATTCACGGTAAGCTCTTCCCTTTTTTTTTCTTTGTTTTCGTTGCTAAGAGCGTCCTAAATGCAGTTTCGTGAGATGTTTGCATTAAAATCGATCTAATCCATACTTATCAGATGTCGAAAACACGTCCGGGTTCGGATGCCCGGAGGGCTTTCTCCCGTGTAGCTTCTGATGTTTGTATCGTTGACAAGAGGGATCAGTCTGTCATTTCAACCTTCGGAGCTGCTCGTTCTATTTGCTTAACCCGTTTACCAGATTTTAGGATTTTTACATCGAAATGAGTATGCTAGACCTCGAACGATTGATGCAAGAAAACATTGGCTATCATTTGTAATCCGAGTATCAATAACCATTCTCTTTCTCACTATCACACACACAAGCGTGCAAATATCCTTACTTTTTCCGCATTATGTTAAACGATGCGGCTAGTTTTGGCATGCTGGAAGCATATTTTTCTCCAGCCCTTTCCACAGCTCCAGTTCCAGGAGCGAACAATCTGCACAGGATAAATTGCCTGCATTATTGGTGGGTAGATTGCGATTTATCATCGGTGTAGGTTACCCACCACCGGGAGTCGCTTAACCGAAGAAGGCTTAACAGCAATCGAAAATCGAACCATTATTGGGTGGGAATTGGTCAACGGTACGGTGGTAATCAATAACGGAACCAGTGCCATCCGTGCGAACCCGAACCGTACGGATGGGAGTTTTTTTTCTTTCCTTTGATTTATATACCCCGTTAGTCCCCCTGCAAATGATAAACCAGATGTAATGCGTGTGACCGAATTCAACTTTAAAGTCACTTTAAAAGTGTAGCAAACCCTTAAACCACCACGTAAAATGATTAATGACATTATATAATGGACATGTTATACACCGTTAAGCTTTACACAGTTTTACTCCTTTGATGGTCATTCGGCTTGACATCGGTGTTAATGAACAGTTGCTTATTTTTCACTTCGCTTGTAACAAAGGTGAGAAACTCGCCCGGTACCAACCCGGGTATTGCGTGCCGGGAAGCAATATGTTGAGAATCTGTTTTGAGTGAATACATTATTTGTTGCTCTGAGTTTCAGCAGGTTAAAAGAAATAAAAAACGAAGGTTGATGTCAAACCTTCTTTCAAGAAATTTAATTTTAGTACGAAGTTGCCTTTTGCGGAGAGTGTAGAATTATTACAGACGATCTACTAAATAAAAATTACTAAGTCAATCAAATGTTTGAACAAAAATTCTCGGCATCCAAATCTTCTTCTCTTTTTTTGGTGTAACAACCTATAAGGTCATGCCTTTCATTTCTGGTTTACGAGATTTAATTATAATACGTATTTGGAAGGTCAGTCCTCACTACGGAGGGACGCGGTCTGAATGAGATTTGAACCCCGGTCCGTAGTGTGAAGACCCGGCACCGATACAACTCTCCCACCGGGCTGCACCATATTAAATAAACAAAAATAAATCGCACTACAATACCAAATTTGTCCTGAACTTTCCACTTACGTACCAAAAATCTGTTGACGATCAAACTCAAAAGGGTTCAACAATTTCGTGTTTTCAACAACGCCTTGTATTTCGAGAGAGTTTCTTCCCTGTTGACATTCGTTACATTTTTAAACGAAGCGTTTATAGCGACGGACTCGTTTCCTAAAGCTTCGCGTTGTGCGAACATCTGAGTGTAAATTAAGCAAACTAGAATTCGCTTGAGTACCAGCACCACATTTTGCTGTATTTTGTTCAATTCTCGCGAAACTTGCCATCATATTCACATATTTGTAATGATAAAATTTCCCTAATTTTCCTAAAACTCTACCCACCTAAGAGTCTTTTATGCAAAACTTCATCAGTTTAACTTAAATTGTAGCCACGGGCGTAGCATTATACCAACAGAAAAAAGCTCTTCTAAAACCTGTGTTGTGCAGCGTACAACCAAACCGCTTTTAAAGCTGCAGTTTTACCCCAACATGCCATCCTACACACAGTATGCAATTTACCAGTGCAAAACCAGTCATCAAGATATGCAAATGCTTGCCAAAGTTCGCAGCCTAGCCGTCTCGGGAGTAAGTGCGAGCATGCGAGTGTGACCAATGGCATTCGCGCGTTTTCCTTTCATTTCGTAGCCCCACAATGGACATACGAGCGAACAAAACGCGCGCACACTGCTCGTCGGGTGGGAAAGGGCATGTAAAATATGAGTAACGGTGGTGGCCTGCGAAATCTATGCAAAAAAGCACGGTCAACTTTCCCTTCCTCGGATGGATTTTTTCACCCCTCCTCTTCCTCAGCTTGGTCCCATTTTCTATTTTTGCCCCTTTAGATTCTTTTTTGGAGCTACGGAGCAAAATAGTCCATTTACTAAAAGCATCAAGGGTTTTGTGTACCCTCGGTGTGTGGATGGCGCAAAAGAAAAGGCCAAAAGCAAAATTTCGTTTCAAAATACAAAAAGAAGGAAAAGACTAACATGGGGGAACAAAAAACAGAATTCCCCAAAACCCTCCCCTCCATACACTG
Organism: Anopheles culicifacies; assembly: GCA_000473375.1. Taxonomy (NCBI): domain Eukaryota; kingdom Metazoa; phylum Arthropoda; class Insecta; order Diptera; family Culicidae; genus Anopheles; species Anopheles culicifacies. The sequence goes on along the minus strand of KI423800.1, from coordinate 18,402 downwards.
GATACGTTTTGTGTATTCCAGGCGTTTGGAATGCGTTCCCACACGGTCCGTTTGCCCTTGGTCTGTGATGTGCCCTAGCACGCGGGTGCGCGGACGCGTTCGCTCTCACGCAAATATATTGAATTGGTTCAATTTGCATAGGAACTCGGGGCTCAATAAAACTCAAATGAAATTTTCCATAATCTAGGCCAACAAAGACGCCCAAGCACAGGACCCCTCGCCGGTCACATGAGCGGGCTAAAAGCATGATGAGCACAAGGTAAGGACCTTTCCTTTCCTTCCTAGCACTGATAAAATGCGTGAAATATATTGCAGGAGCCGGGACACGCACACACACACACAACAACAACAACAGCAAAAACGCACCGCACTAGCACTACAAAAAGAGCATATTTACCACTTTCCATTGAATGGAGCTTTTAAGCCGGATGGAAGACGACGATGGAAGAAGCGGAGAGAAAAAAAGCAGTTAGGCTGCTCGGTCAACATCATCTTGCCGGTCGGAAAATCTCGTTCCGACGAACGTCGCTCGTTTAATCCTCGCCACCCGTGATAAGTGGTTATTGGTTGGTAAAGTCGATTTCTTAAGCTGTTCATCGCCAACTATGGGGCACATCGGGGCGGAGCCTTAATCCTAGCAATGGGAACAGTTTGCCCTAATCTGTATTCGATCGAGTGTCGGCTATTTATAATTACTTAATTACTATTTCCTCCTTTCGCTTCTGGGGCCGGGTACTGGGTCAGATCAATGGAGTAAACGTATTGCGCTAGTTCAGCGTGAGTTCCAGCGGTAAGCCACATTCCAAACAAGAACAACACAACACTCTGGTTTGAGTTCCAGTGCACCAGATGGTCGTATGCAACCCATAAGAATGGAAACACGATTTTGCGTGCTACTAGAAATAAAGCAGCGTTTTCCACTTTCGCTTCAGTTTGCCCGTGGCGGGAAATTTATTGCTTTCTATTCATGTGGAATTGTATTAACCCACCGTGTACACGTGAGAGCGAATTTCTTGAAAGGAAGCAACTTTTCACCAGTTTCGCGACCATCCGATGATAAGGCGCTTGTTTATCGTGCCCGAGAAGCGTTGTGGAAGTATATGAGTAATGAATCCTCCGGGAAGAAAGGTTTAAATTAGGCATCAGGAAAAAATATCAGCTCCCATTTTCCCACATCCTGGTGGAAGAAGCTAAGACACGGCCAAGACCCAAAACCAGAACCAAACGGAAGCAAAGGAGTAATTATTCCCGTAAAAACTCGCTTTGTTCTGTGTGGAAACGTCACTCAGAGCTGAAAACAAAAATGCCACAGGATCATTTTTCATATGTTTCTTACACCTTTTTTCCTTTTCCTTTTGGGGGGGGGTTGGTTAGTACACCACCCAAAATGGTTTCCCAAACGGCTTTCATCCAACTGCGGTTATTGCGGTGCAGTTTGGGTACCATTCAGAAGGTACTCCCGATCCATATTCCGCTGCATTACAAGCAAACTCCAGCAGAGCTCCCCCAACAAACACATGAAAGTTCACCATTTTTGGACATGAAAGAAGGAAAAGCGTCTTTTCCAAAAAGGACCAACGCCATGAATGCTACGTTTGCTCAAGCTGCTCGATAAAAGTGCACCGAATTTGACGGCAAATGTGTTTCAGCGTGCTCGGCAAAGATGAAAACAATGCACACAGTACGCTGGTACTCGGGTGGTACTCTGGCATTGCCTGCCCCCCCCTCCCTCCATGTCGTTCGATATTTTATGCGACCTTGTGACCCGGTTGAGTGCAATATTTGGATGGCTCTGGCTTCCTGCCTTTCCGTAACCGAGGTTAGGTTCCCGCGTTGGCGACAGAAAAGGAACAAAGCCTGGCAAGCTCTCGATTATTGGTGAAATATTTTGCTCCTTTGTTCGAAACTTTACCAAACTCTGGCAAGCCTCGGGGGAAAAGCCATACATACACATACAAACATCCGCTTTCTTTGGAAGTGTAGTTTATGAATTGCCTCTTTTCTTTTGACTTTCATTGGTAGGAAATTCGGATTCTTTGTGGCACGGGTGCACTAAAATTCGTAAGTTGCGGATATTAATTTTTCAACCCAACCTCCCATTGGCCGTTCGACTTTTCAATAAGTTTAACATGGTTCTAAATCTTCACATCAGAGAGAATTATGGCTGAGGAATTATTGCAAAGGTATTGAGTTCTACCTGTATGCATTCATTAGAATTTGTTTAAAAAATGGTTAAGAATGGAAAATTGTGAAAAAGGAATATTATTTGCAATATAAAAAATTCTTCTATCTTACATGGATTCCTACCAGCAAGCATTCGCTCGGTAGGAATGTATGCTGCTAACCTCAATCAAAATGACCTCAAGTGCCCACACTAACAAGATTGCGTGCGGAAATGTGCTATTGCTCCACAACATTTCAACTTTTACTTAATCTCTAAGCTTTTATTGCAAACGAGATATTTTATAGACGGATCACTCGCTCATTCGTTCGGTTACCTGCACTTTACCTCCACTTTCTATTCATCGAAATTGATCGCCAACGCCGCATGCCGTTCCAGTACGCCCAGTACTCCTGGCTGGATTGACTTGCGACAGCCCGAGGAAGGAAATGAAAGAAATCATTCAATCGGAATTCATTCACGCTGCCTGCCAAGGGAACTTGATTTGGCTTGATGCTGTGCACGAAGCAGAACATCAGCACTTCAGTAAGCCGCTCCTTCTGGGTTGGGATAGGCAGGAAGAAAACAAGTTGTATGTGCTACCGCCAACGGAATCGGAGCGCAAATCACATGCCCCAAGTACGTTAGACTAATAAAACCTGAGCCACACACATCCGTCTTTCGGTCGGTTCCGTGCATGTCGATGGAAGAAATCAAAAGACGGACCACCTTCAGATCACCTTCGGGACAGGTAAACCCTCACTTTTCCCCTCATCTACTCTACAATCGCAAAGGCGCTCCCACCCACTGGGACCGTTTGACGCCTGACTGGCCCTGGGAAATGGGAACGGGGCAGCATCAACCGAAATCGAAAGTTTTCAATCAAACACAGGATTCATTTCCTTATAATCCCATCGTGCCATTTTTCATTTCCCTCCGCTTCGTTCCCATGTCTGGTGCCATGTTAACGATAACGATTGACCGGAAGCGTGAAGCAAACGGAAAGATGTTTGCCCGCAAGACGCAACAAAAATCGGAAAGCCAACCAGCACAAGCACACTTCGGCTCCGGGCAACGATTCCGTTGGTCTGATCGGGTGAAAAAATACCATAAAAACCCCTTTGATTTTGCAGATCCGGTCTTCGACATTTGGACGGTTGTTGGCCGCCCTGAAACGGATGCTGCCGGAAAACGACCGTGGGGATGGCAGTCGTTTGAAGCGTGGCGGGAGATGGGAAGAAAAATCGAAATTCAATCATTTTACAGGACGAACCAGAGCCCCGGTCGTATCGTACGGACGGTATCGTTTTCATTTCCTGCCGCACGGAATCCTTTCCAGATTCGGCTGTATTTTTCTGCCCATTTCATGGAGCACACAATCAGCTGCCGACCCACCCGTCCGCCGGACCGCCGCCACCGTCGTCTATTGGGTGTTGGATCAGTCGCGCTAAACGTAAAGAAGTTGTGGCTTGTTTCCAAGAAAAACCAACGGTCGTCTAATCTTTTACAACACACCCCTTTGCGCGCTCGAGGTCGTAAAGATGGCAAAAGGTGTGCACAGTGTTGTGAACTTCACGCCATTACATTGCTGCACAGAACGCTAACGTCTCAACCGAACTCGCCAAAAATGTTGTTTTAAAATCAGCCGAAACATGTTCATTTCAATATCACGAACAAGCAGCTGCACCGTGCAGCTGTGCAGGTATGTAACGAAATGTCATTACATACGACGGAAGTCGCGAAACGAGCCTCCATCGTACAGCAGAACCTAACTTTCGTGTTGTGGACCAATGCTCCAAGCAGCGTCCAGCGACCGGCAGAGCATTGTAAGCATTAGGTTTGATATCCTTATCGACACGATAGCCGCCTTTCTCACATGACATTTTGCTTTGGGTTGGGCCACTCAAAAGTTCATTCCCAAACCCTTTCGAACCTGTCCATGTGCCATCGTGCAACCGGCACCGGAAACCGGTACTGTGTGAAAGCATAAAGTCAAACGGGCCGGGTCAAAGATCGAACAAACGACCCAAACCATAAGCGAACATTGATGGTCTCGAAGCGCCTTTCTTCCGGGTTCATTTTTTTATTTTACTATTTTTGCTCGCTTGTCAAAGCCATGTCGACTGATGTGAAAAGGTAATAAGGAACAGAATCGGTGCTAACGATCCTTGAAATGGAAGCCATGAACCTAATAGACACTTGAATTTCGTTGCCGCCGGCAACCAGAGAAATGGACGAATAAAACTAAACTATCAACACTTTCCAGCAGTTGCATCGCATGGGACACGGGGAATGAACGAGGCAACGAGCGAAAAATTGGATGCTTGACACAAGCTTTTACAAATATCTTTACAATTGCTAGGATACACATATGGACATCAAAGGATTTGTAACAATTTAGGGCTATACATTAATTCAAAATGGGTTTAATTTGGAAGAATTATGTCCAGACTCAATCATTCCCTTCATGTGTGCGTTATCACCAACAAAAAAAAGGGAACAACTACATATCGGATGTATCGTTTCAGCTAAGCACTTGCTACTTTGATCAAATCATGGCATACTGCTCAAGCGGTTAACAAAATGAGATCATTTTTGAGGGGCTTTTCTCAAAAAAAAAACGCTGCCCCATCATTAGGCTACTTAGATGACTTCGGTGCAACTACTCCTTATGTTTGCCGATCGAGAGACAGTCGAGTTTAATTCCAGTAAAAGCCACTCGTCATACGTTTATCCATCGTTTTACGCTAACATGTGTGTGTGCGTGTGTGTGTAAGTGTATGCGTGCTAGTAAAAGTACTCTAAATACAGAGAAAGCGTGGAGCGCAGTACTGAATGGTACACGCATAAAATATGGGATGATGGTGATCGTAAAAGTAATCATAATACATTATCATTATCGTAATTTTAAATCTTACACGACCGAACCGAAAGAAAAAAAAACAGTCCTCCTTTTCCCTCATCCCCTCGTTCCCTCACCCCCGCAGTATAGAAAGACAACCTACGCTCGGCACACACAGGCGGCGCACGTCATAAGGAGGAGCAAAACGTTCCTTACGCCACCATTTTGTGCCCCGGAGGCCATGGCCGAGCCACGGCACAACACAGCGTCCATGTGTTCGTGCACTGTATACTAAAGCTCGTAAAGCCGCGTTTTGGTCGTGCCGAAAGTGGCAATGATTATGGTCGTTGTACGCTTTTGTGCACCATTTGCCCCTTTACTTTACTTGCGCGTGGCGTTGTGTGTGAGAGATTCGGCACCGGCAGGTTGCAACTGAAATGCGTGGCAAGTGCGTACCGGGCTCGTGCACCGGCTGGTTGATGATGGTTAAAAGCACCACCTAACGTACGTAGTGCGTAGAGACTGAAAGAAACGGGTTTTTGCACCCGTCATCCTCTCGAACGCAGACGACATTTCCGCTCGTTGCCATTTAGTGCGGGGGGTCGGGCGTACCGGTAACGACATGAAATAAGCGTTCGCATTGCGAAGTGACACATTTCTGGTAACGATGACGGGGTAGCAGGGTAGCGCGATGTAAACGGGACGCTTAACACGTGGGCGAAGGCAACAATGTCCAATGTAGCGAGGATGACAACCGGAACGAACGCTCCCAACAACCGACGGGTTGAAGGCGATGCAATGGTGAAAGGGAGGGGGGAGAGGGGATGTCTTTCAAAAGCAACAACCGTGCTCAAATTGCCCTCCAAACGGCCTCTTGCTCCCAGATTCGATACGGAGAAGTACAACATTGCGAAAGTACTGATAAGGGCACACTACATTAGGAGAGTTTATGAGGTGCTTCGCGAACTCTGCCTCCACCCGTTCGTTTTCCACTCGATCTCCTCTTGATCGACTCCAGCACAGTCCATTACGGTAGGCTCGGGAGTTTCGCTAATAGTTTCAGATTAACGCCTGCTCGGCAATGGGAAGGAGTGGTTCTACAGCTCATGAATAGATGTTTGTTTTGGAATTGTTTTAACCCTTGGTGCGTCCAATATCGATCGAATATCAGGTTAATCGTCCAGGCAGTTGTCCAGAACGCTATCCCCATTGCCCCTGTAATGTAGTCCTTTTTCTTCAAAAACACTTTCTGCCTCACTGTTCTGCACCTGATCATCATGGTAACGTATCCGATCAAAGAAATGCGATTATCAGGACGTCTTTTCATCTTGCTGCAGCTTATTGGAAGCTGCTGAGTGTCGTTGTTTGTTCACCAGCCGATTGTTTTATCGCCATCTTTCCATCGGAACCTCCGCTGGAGTTTATCATTCGGAGCAGACGAAGCGCAACGAACCGAAATACCGTTGATACCGCCAGTACTCAATTGATCCGAATATTCAATAAACAGACACCGCACAATCACTTTCACCCGGCGCTTTCGACCGTTTTGCCAAAAAAGCCACCGGGGCCTATTCTACAACGTTACACACTCGATAAGCACCTGCCGTTCGCAGGTACCAAGCAATGGGGTTTTCCTTTCATCATACCGAACTCGCGAAATCTGATCGACCGCAGCTAATCGCGCATCGCATTTCCCTCACAGTACGAAGCGCAAACATGGCACCTAGCTAAAGCGGCTTTTCTGGGACTTAGTGGCAGTGGATAACCCTGTGGAACCGCCCCGGCTGTTTACCCACAACTGTGGTTGCCACCCAAAACCCCATGCCAAAAAGGACAATCACAAACGACGAGAAAAACGACGACGAGCAACAACAACAGCAAAGAAAAAATGCTTCGTTTATTATCTTCTCAAATAAATGGCATTGACTTGTGCTCATCTGGGGTGGATCTGGTTCTTCCACTACTGCTACAAAATGCTGTACACTGCCCAGGACAGGCAGCACT
>KI423800.1:0-10481 GCA_000473375.1 Anopheles culicifacies | reverse complement strand
GAGAGAGAGAGAACGCATGGTGAATAAAAAAACTTCAAGAATTTAATCAAATTCCTACCAAACGGCAACCCCGAACAGTTTCCCGTTCCGTCCGTGGACCCGCAATAAGAACCATTCCGTCATGCAACCAAAAGGCACGATCCCTGTGGAAGTAGTAGTGGTGGTACTAGTAGTAGTAGTAGTGGTAGCTAGTCCCTCTGTTCCCACCGGGAGGTCTCTTTGGGCTTGAAGCGTGCAAAACGGTCAACGGTTGATACGGTACAGGCTGTCTTAGACGTTGATGGCCCAAGAGGAGTACATTAAAAGCAGTTCGCACGGAGGAAAACGGCCTAACTCAATTAGTAGTGAACACTGTAGGGAACCGGGCAGGACCGAAAAAGCACACCCAGAGTTTCGCATTCGTTCCGCGATGCAGGCCGGGTGGATTAAAGAATGGTTCTTAATTATGCTAAGCAGTGTAGCACCGGCACGTCTACCTGTGTGCGGGAATGATTTGTTCAAAGAATTCATATTTTCAAACGTAATTTTGCTCTTATATACTCATTTCCCGTGTAACAATGCAACATAATCCACTGGGGTGCGCGGCACAAATCGGATCCGCTGGCCCCGAAACCTTAATCCACTTTGTATTAATGAAAAATTATAAACCGGAACTGGGTCTCTGGGTCTGTGGGTGTTAATATTTTCTAGCATTTATACCGATACACCATAATGTCGCACTGGTATAGTTTTGCGGAAAAACAAACGTTCATTCTCGGTAAGGAACTCGCTACCCGTACTACGCACACACAGCTCCGTTCAGTTTGAAAGCGCGAAAGCTCTCGTAGATTTTACGTGGAGTCGTTTTTTGACGAACAGCTTCAACTTCATGCCCACCAAGAAGCCAATGACGGCAATGGTGGAATGGGTAAAGTTGCCTGTTTATCTTTCGACTGGTACCACCGAAATCAAACGTCAACCAGTTGCCACGGTTGGAATCGAAATTTTTCCCAAAAAATAAAAGACTCCCAGTGCCAGTGCCAGTGGCTGGGAAATGGGTAGAACAAACCGAGCATCAACCAACACACAACACGACGACGGCAGCTGAACTAATGCAGCCAAACGGTAGACACCAAACCGGGGTGTCGTGTTCTGGCCGCTGGTGTCAGTGTCTGGAAAGTTGCAAAGCAGTTCCAGCGAGTTCCTGCCAGGCGAGTTCGGGAATCGGGCTGCATTTACATGAAAAGCGTCAAACTAACTTTTGCTTTTGGCTTGTTTTTGAGCACAGCGTCTCTTACGGGCTCTCGCGCCCGGGTGACTTCTGTCGGTAGCGGCTGTTCACCGCCAGAAGTTGTGTGTACGGATGTGTTTTGCTAATTGAAATCGATCCGAAAACCATTGAGTTCGAGCATTCGAACTGTTCGGATGTGAATAAGTAAACCTGGCAATTACTGGGAGGCGAAGGGACAGCGAAGGGAAACCAATTATTCGGTACCATTCTCTCGTTCTCTTCGGGACAACTTTATCAAAGTTTAACATTTGTCGCTTTTAAACCACCCACTGGCAGGTTTTGGTTGATGGTTTGCTGAGTGAATAATGCCGATGGCACCCAGTGTGTGATGGGGAGGAGAAGGAGAAGGGGTAGAATCGTTCTTACAAATCTGTCCTAATCACCGGTACCCCGGTTATTGCGTAAGACTGCTTCTTCGGCCACTAAGTAGCAACATATGGCGACAGCTTGGGTAGCGAGATTTTGGGCCGCACGTTGTTTGTTGGAGCATGTTTTTTCATGGATACAATTTCAATCGACCTTCCGCATCGTATAGTCAGCCACGATCGAGCTGGCTCGAAGGGAGGACATTGGCGTCGTAATCGACAGGTTGCAAGAGTATTTACATTTCATCCCCTATATTCAAGGCGGGATACGTGGAGGCTCTGTTTGTTAGACGTGTTGTTTCCCCCGTGAACCGGGGCCCACCATTAAACGATGGAACAATGTGACAAACAACGCACGAACGAACGGATTGGATGGCGTAAGGATCGCAAACGAACCGATCCTTTTCAAGTCGGTTTCGTTCGTTCACCGAAAGGACGTAGCGATGACAGTCGATTTTCATAACGAGCGCAAATGTGTAAAATAAAACTCGATGGGGTTTGTGTGCTTTCTCCATTCCCATCAGACTGACGTGGCAGTACTTATCCCAACCACCCTCTCCCCCCCCCCTCCTCCACCCCCTTTCTCCTCTCTCTTTCTCTCTTACGTGTTTTATATGCTACTCACGTGTGTTGTCATCGTACGTTGAAGGATCAAAACAGCTCCTTCTCCTTGTGCACTAGTTCCACTTACCTTTCGGGGAACGGGCGAATCCTGCAAACCTTGCTTCAAACGACCGTTAAAAAAAACGAAGACAAATAGAAGCAACAACAGTAGGCGACGAAAAGCTTCACTTCACGCCGCTCCCTTACATCCACATCCTGAAAGCGAACATATTTGTTTTGCTCACCAAAATTGAGCAAAGTTTCATTCCCTGCAACAGCGAGGTGGGGGAAGGGGGGGAATGGAATACCTTTACCTAACCCCCCACTTATTTCCCGGTGTGTCCACAAAAGTGTCGTGTTTTTCTGGTAAGTGTTTGTCATCACTACCGAAGCTGATCGCTTTCCCATATTGCGTCGATTGGGATTCTGAAAAACCTCCCCCAAAAATGGGTCACACAGGGGGGAAGGGCATCCGGAGTGTATGTTTTTATTTCGACAGAATTTTGCCCCTCTGCTTTTACCCGTTACCTACCTCAAATAAAAAAAAAGGGGGAACGGTGACTGTGCGAGGGTCCTCGAATGCTGGTCCTGGCACAGTTTTATCTCCCGGGTCGTTAAGACAGCACTCATGCCTAAAGTGTTGGGACGGGGTGGTAGCCGATGACGATACGATTCCATCAAACTTGCTGCGAGTTAGTTATATGGGAGGACCCATGTTCCATCACGTTCCGCCAACCCTTTCCCAGTATCGATCGGATGTTTTGGGGGTGCCCCGGTGTTGATGTTGCTGAATATTGAAAACGATAGATGTGGAACGATGTTTTTGTTTGTCACGCGCTTCAGCCCTTTTCTGACGCGGTATGCAATAATGCGGACAGAAAACTAACACGTTTCCCTACCGGGACGTTCACGCATCATGCCGCCAAGCTTCATTCTTTCACCTCTTGCCATTTTTTCACGCTTCATAACCAGCGAAAGTATTCCTTTCTGGCGCAACAACACTAATCCAGCAAAGTGTGTGTGTGTGTGTGTCAGTGAACTAGGTTGTAGTCCGTCGTATGCTCTGCAATTGAATTAACGTAAATGGCAAGCATGCCCGTTTGGTCGCTACAATATAACAACTGAAAGAAACAAAAAAACATTCGGCACAAGCAATTGTTTGCCGGTCGGTTGACTTTGCGCTCGAAAAAATTGTCTCCAAATCTGATAAGCCTCGTTAAACGACAAACTATCGCCAATTACGCCATTTTTGTTTGGCATACTTGTTGTTGTATTTATTCTTTTGTTGTGCTCATGCTCGTGGCCCCCCCGCACTAGAGTGTCACTAGAGATGGGTACGACGAATAAATCCAATTTCGACACAAGTGTGCAATTGACTTGATATTTGCTACGTTCCCTACCGACCGAACCGTTGAGTGGTGGAGGAAATTTTGCACGTTAATGAAATTGAAGCGAATGCTGCTGAGAAATTGTACCAAGCTTTCATGGGGATGTTGCCCGGGAAACGGTCTCGCACAGAGACTCGATCAACCATTTGTCCGAAATGTCTGTTTGCTTCAGTGATGTGTTATTGTAATATTGGAGGATTGTTTTTATTAAAAATTGCAGTGAGCATGGTGAGAAGCGTTTGATTTTTGTTTTTAATTGCAACAAAGTGCATCGAATTGCTTCATTCCAGTTTTGTTTGTTTGTATAACGTTAACAACAAGCTTTCATTCGACAGCGCGTGATGTTCTTTATCTTAATTAATTAACCCAACACACACACACACTAACACATTCGTGAGTACACATCTATAACATATCCTTCTGATGTCTTACTTGGAGAATGGTTTTACCAGATAATCATACCATCGTGGTACGTCGAATGAAATTTCGAACAGACGGATGTCCGATGCTGGTGAACACTCCCGGCAAACCGTTACCACATTCGACGGCACCCCACGACACGATACCGTATTGCATCCCACCCAGTACCGCCGGTCCTCCACTGTCCCCCGCGCATGTATCCAATCCCAAGCCACCGGCACAGATCATGCTGCAACGAGAAGCGATGCGATGTGATAAGAACAATGGTACGATTAGATAAGACGTCTATCCGCACGCACTCGTCCGTAATGTAGCCGGTCCAGCTCTGGTTGCAAAGCTCCCGCGAAATAACATCCATCCGGACCATCTGCAAGTTATCGATGACCTTGCCCACGGATGTTAGGTAACCCCAACCCGCCACCGAAACGCGCTCCCCAATCTGCCACTCGGCGAAAGATGACAGCGGAATGGTGGCTCTCGTAGGGCCAATCACCATGGGCGTTCGGACGCGGATTGTGGCAACGTCCCACCGGTATTCTGCCATGTCATAGTGCTCGTGCAGGTGATAGTAAAATACCGCATGTAGTGATCCTCCCATCGACTGATGGGTGCTCCCGGTACGGACTGAAAGCTGATGGTAAAAGGACATCAGTATTCACGACACATTCAACTCCCTTCGAACGTTGGTGTTGCTTGGTTTGAGAAGAGGGCACGACTGACTTCGTCATTGTTGGGATACCAATCCAGGCAGTGGGCAGCCGTCAGCACCCACGAGTGAGATATGATGGATCCACCACAGATGTGATTATTGAAATACCGCAGCGAAACTTGATACGGAACTTCCTCGATAGTTGTCTTACTTCCACCGACGATACGTGCCGTTTGGGCGCCATATCCTGGGGACGGTGACACCGAATGTGGAACCCGGTTTATCCTAGCGATGACGGCTTCGAGCGGTAGCGGTGCTGCAATGTGGTGAAGGCCCGCATTAAGTCGAAAGTCAAACACTTGTAAAGAGTTCACTTGAACTCACAATAAGCGAAAATTGAATCCACGCAACAGATGGCTAAGACCATCACCACTCGAAGACTACGGACGATGCATCGCATTCTGTCCGTCGCGTACGTTACTACTTCTCGTAGACGTGCTCGCAAGCGACACTACCTACAACGTCACGATGAGATATTTGAAGGGCAATATCTCGGGAACACGAATTAAATCTGTCCTTATGCTCGCAAACAAATTTCGTTCGCGTGGTTTATCGCATCCTCCCAGCTTTGTTATCTTTATAGATCACCCCAAAAGAGCGTCGCGTTTCGAGAGTGAGCGTAAAAGATAACCAAATTTTGAGATGATACTGGTGTAAACAAATCATTTTTGGACAGTTTCAGGGGTGCGTTGCCTTAAGAATAATCAGTTAAGAGATTGAATAACAAAGCGTTTATGGTTGCTTATTGCCTACTTTAAGGCAGATTGGTCAACAAATCGAGTAAAGCGCCTTAAGTTATGCAATTTGTAGGTCAAAAAACCTCACTATAATGTTTCACTGATATTTAATGTTACTTTTTGTGCGTATTTTAATCGTAGTTGAGCAAAAAGTCTTAACACATCAGCTATCCTGCCAGAGGAAGCTTGAAAACTAAGCTAAAACTTTGCTTTACCTATCCTAATCGGCAAACAAGGTAACAAATCTGCACGCTACATGTCCGGTAACACCCTGCCTCCATTTTGGACCAACGCCGCACTGCCACCAACAAACGACTCATTTAACAGTGTTTGTCCGTGTTTGCCTGCGGGTACGGTCGGTTGAGCCGAGCTAGGAATTAAATTTCACGCCGCAGTAGATGCGAATCAGCAACCTACGGACCTTCGATAAAAAGTGCCAACTACACCGTAATGAGATAATTGCGCAATTTTGTGCTCCAATATTTTTACCTTCCCTGAACCCCGAATGCAACCCCCCACACCCCGATGCACGGCCGGTGCAGGCTTATCACGGTACGACCGAGTTTCTTTGCATGTGTAGAACGACGAACGACCGTTGCGTTTTCCCCTCCCACTAAGCAGTCTGCTTGCTACAGAATGGCAATGGTTCTAAAACTCAATTACAACGTCGACGTCGTCGTCGTCGTCTGGCTGTGTGGCTCGTTCGTACATTATCGGAAGGAGAGCGTGTGCAGAAATGAAAGAGTGCATATTTTTCACGCAAAGCACCTTTCCTCTAGAACGGCGTGCGGATTAGCAGGCGTGTAAGCTGCCGGAATGGTAGCAGCTCGGAACCATGCCAACCGAAACCCTGGCCGGGATTCTAAATATGCGCTCATTTTAACCCGGAAACCCTAAGCCCTTTCTTAAGCCTGTAAAGCCGCTTCGACTGCATTTCGCTAAACGCTCGCGGCTCGATTCCAGAGGTCCCGACAGTAATGAGGAAAATTTTAATGAAGAAACTAGATGTGTTACGGGAAATTGATGGTAATTAGGCAGGGATAGCAATCAGCGCGTGTAACGTTAGGAACAAGCGTTCCCTCCACACACGTACAAGTTCTAGTTTAGCTTTGAAACGGAATCGAATAAACGGAACCTGTTCGCCTGCAACCTTCACCTAATAGTAGTCGCTCATGATGCTAACTGCTGCTGATGCGTGAAGATATCGTCATCCATTTCGCCCCCCGGACGGGAGGAGTATAACACACATGTGAGGAGCCATGCGTAAAACTCCACCATTCGTCATCGTGCGCCCCGTAATGGAAGGATGCTATTCTAATTGGTCGATAAACTTTACCATTATGCACACATACCTGATAAGGTGCAACAACATGTTATCGTAACTGCGATAACATGATGCAGGAGTTATGTTAAACATGTTCTCCGAAACAGGTGCAGTTTTAAAGCTTTTTATCGCCTTTCCGACCACTTTGTTGTTAGATTGATAAGAAAACATATTACGAACGCTGGTCCATGAATTATTAACAACTTTACACCGCTCACTAACTAATGCTACAGCAGTAGTAGTAGTGCCTCTCTTTGAAGTTTGAAATTCATAGAACTAACCGCTCACCAATTGCTTTGTCCACACGCAATTGAACGAGTTCATCGTGTCAAGCATACTGGTTCAGAGAGCACAGCACCTTAATACCTCTACAGCAATGAGCTTTCCCCTTGTGTGTTTGTTCAGAGCATTAAACAAAACAACAACGACGCACATCATCCATAGAAGAAAGCACACGCAAAAAGGCGTACCAAAGTTTTTCCTTCTGCATGCTGTCGAAAGGACTCACTTTACACCGAATGGCTCTCCACTGCCAGCAGATGAACGGCAAACGAAAATGAGTGACACAACAAAACACAACAAACAAACAAACAAACGAAAAAATCACCCAGCAGCAGAAAAGCATTAGAACCCCCTCTCTCTCCACGCCTCCACCGTGGTGCGGTTTTAAATTAACTTTCCACCGGAGAACGTGCCCGAGAGAGGAAATGGCGCATGGCCGGCGGACACTCCGGCAACCCCCCCGGCCAGTATTTGGAGGGCCACAGAGGTGGGTGGGTTAAGCTCATTGGGTGCAGCCGGGTAAATCTTAACATCTATCCGGTTAGCCTTTTATTACCCAGCTAGCGTGTAGTTCGGTGGCAATGGGAGTGAACTTAAGAAGTGCTTTCGTCCAACCCGTATCCGCCCGGTGATGCAAGTCACGAAGTGGAGTAAACCCACTCGCCAACTAACTATGAAGTGTGGCATAAACGCAGAAAGCACTTTACGCAGTGCAGAAACACTTCTTGTGCGAATAGGACTCGGAGCCAACTACACCAACAGCGCGCATGAGAGAATGGAGTATCTAAAGAACTGTTGCCACTTCCGGCAGGAGCTTTATTCTTTCATCTTTCCAAAGTGTCACAGTTTACATCGGGCGCGACGAAGGGAATGGAATCGTTTATTCTCGGGACAGGAATTACGCTTGGTGCGTTGCACTTCCTTCGAGCTCCGTTCCATCATAGCTGGTATGACGCATCGGCTAGCTGTTGGTACAACATCCCAAAGTCCGGAAAAAGGTGTACCAGGGAGTGTGCTATTTATCAAGAGCAATAACCAACACAACCAGACGAACGCACCCGGAGAACACTTTGAGAAAGGTTTTGTTTTGGATGCCATTTAGGAAACTTTCACCAGACCGTCCTCGCCTCCATCCTGCATCAATCCGGACCGAATGAAAACCTTCCATTGAGGATTGAGGATGAATTATTAACCCCTAGATATCGGGTTGGCTAATAGCAATAACAAATGATGTTATCAAAAGCGCTTGCGTCGGAAAAAAAAGGTCAATCCTCCATAGGACCATTGTCCATGTACGCAACAATAAGAAAATTGGCCAAGGTCGATGACTAGAAATTATTAATACCCTGCTAGTTTACCAACACATCCAACATGTGCTCTCTCGAGTGGCTCCGTCGAGGAAAAATCGACATTTCATTCGGTTTAACTTTGTGACCCCGTCGGAGCTTTGTGCATACATCATCTGCGCCCACAACGCAGCTGGCCAACATTAGTCGTAATTAGCTTGATTGAAGTGTTGCGAATGGAAGTAAAACGCGTCCTGTCCGCGTCACACACACGGAAGAGGGCGCCATTGTCCCGTAAGCGATGAAGGAAAAACACAACATACATATTTTCCCATAAATAATGCGACATGGCGTCGACGACGGTTCACTTTCATACGCAGCACGTTTCCTGGGGTGCAGTTGTCGGTCACACATGCTACATGCACAAAGGGATTCTGCTCGCAGAAAGCGCATCATGTCACCGTCAACGATCGCTAATGAAAATTGTTCCCATCAAACGCACATCGACCGGATGATGACATGAAGCTCGTAATTGTCCGGGAATTGAGGTCTTTCGTACGGTGTACCCGGTGTACCCGTGTACGCCGACAAAAGGTGTCGACAATGAGCGCCCTCTAGTGATGCAAGCGAACAAAAGTTTAATTGAATTAAATTGATTTAAAATTAAACATAAATTTTCACTCGCTACGCTTGCACGGGGAACACGTTTGCATATTTACGGGCACGCTCTGTGTGTGTGCGTGTGTCTGTTGGGGAATGTCCAAAGCATTGGTACGTCTGGGTCAGATGGTGATAGCCAGACATATTACCGGTTACCGGAATGGACTCGTCCCACCACCCCCACTCCCACTATCCCCACTTTGTGCCATTTGTGCCGACGTCCGGACGTCCATGGAAATGACATTTTCAGGAACACAGTATCCGAAATTTCACGTCCAGATCGTACCGGCCGACCGTCCAGTGCCGGTACGGGATAGTTCTGGGTATTATGGGGGATCCTCATCACAAAACGAATGGCAGCTGGCGAACAACGATGACACAAAGGCGCACACAAACGCATGCCACATAACTCTCCCACCACGTGTTTGCCGAGAACGTGAAGAACGACAACGAAGGGTCACACATTCTGTCGTTGGCATAAGGTTCGATACCCACTTCCGCCCAACTATGCCCCAAAAACCGTACGCCCATCCAATCCGAGTACCTATACGTCATCGGAGCAAATCATCAGTCACCGGGACGGAACACGGGAATAGAACGTTCTGCGGGCAGCAATGGCAGAAGCACGACCTGCCTGCGACATGGTGATGAATTCTCTTTAATGCGCTCCGCAAACAAGCTGCCTCATTTTGCCTGTACACCCGGAAAAGACGGGCCCGGCCACCAGGTGAGACGCACATGTACGAAAAGAGAATTCATGATGTGAAATGTCCCATCCACCAGGCTACACGTGTGTGTGTGTGTGTGTGTCTATTTGAGTTTGAATCAACTGCCTTCGCCCAATTTCCCGCCTGCTCCTGTTCTCTGTCTGATGATAAATATTGAGCATTTTGAGGATACATTAGACGAAGTGAGGTAAAAATAGGCTCCATGCCATAAGTCATCCCAGCATCGTTTCACACTGCAGGAAGCATGCTCTCTACGATTTGGAGCCAAATTCTTGAACAGAACGAACGGGTGGCTAATATTCGAATCACGTTGACGTTCGAACAATGTCTCTCCGCTCCCCGAATGAACAAATCTAATGTATTTCTGTCTGCAATCATTATTTCTGGAACATCTTTCTTCAATTACTGAACGAAAATAGCAACAAAGATTTGACGTTCGTATCAGCGAGATCCGAAAACATCGTACGTTTGAAAGCGTTCGTTTGATCTCGGTGGAGTGGATACCAACAAACCAAAAAAAAGCTACTCACATAAACGCGTCGAAATTTACATTCATGCCGCTCATTACGCACAACCATACTCATCCCAGTGGGGGGGGGGACGTTATTGGGCGTAAAAATGATCTGAATTGTAAATAGAAAATTAATCACAATTAGCATTAGTTTGCATGGCGATTACATCGAATCATCGAGCTCAGCTCGGTATGGCT
>KI423799.1:0-20638 GCA_000473375.1 Anopheles culicifacies | reverse complement strand
GTACTGATAAACGATCGCTCTAATTTTGTTGAGCTAGAATAAATATATCCTTTTTTAGTTTGATTGGAATACTTTATGGAAAAAAAGTTATAGTTATTAAAAATTATGCCATTTAAACGTGGTTCGGATAAACCGTAACAAATTTCGAAAATGACAGTTACAAAGGTAATTTGACAGATTACTGTAAATTTGAAGACAGACAAATAAAAACATTCAAAATCGTTAAATTAAAAAATATCAGGCGATTACGAGTTATAGGCGGTCCTTTCAGTGGCGGATCAAGCTCTTTGAAGGCCCCTGGCGGAATGGTAGTTGAGGCCCCCAACATTATGATTCCTTTATGAAAAGGTGGGGGGGGAACCGCTGAACGACGAAGCTCCTGTCCGCCGGTGTCCGCCAACTCCTTTCATAGGTTAAACCGCCACTGGGTCCTTTGTATTTTTACTTGAGTATTGATTTACTATAAGTAATTGAGAGCCTCTGTTAGTTCTTCGTTATTTGCAGTAGATGGCGTTGCTAGTTGGAGCGGCTCAGTGGCCAAGGAGCGGCGCTACTCTTCAAACGGCCAGAACTGAGGATTCGAATCCCATTCGGACCGTTCCTCCGTCATGTCACGAAAGCCAGAAATGGCAGACCAAAACCTCTTGAGGTTGCAGAGTCACAGAAGAAGGAGAAGTAAGACCGAAAGTAAGGCTCTGATTATTTGTGTACGATCATGTGGGATTTCGATCTCATAAAGAGGCATCGAGAATACAGTGGATATTGTATCTAGATCGTGGAAGATCATGGTGACTTTAGACAAAAACGATTAGAGATCTCTGACAACTGGATAATAGGGTTCTATTTGCTCTATTGGAAGCGACTCGCTTAACGAGGAGATAGCGGCGCCAGTCTTCAAACGGACAGGACCGAGGGTTCGAATCCCATTAGGGCCTCGTACGCAGGACTCTGACTATTCTATGGCGGGTACATTCAAGTCACGGAACTCGGAAATGGCAGACCAAGACCTCTTAAGGTTGTAGAGTCACAGAAGAAAAAGAAGGAGTTACTAGTTATATTTCTTCACTGTTTTTGTACTTTTCTGTCAAATTTTTATTAAATCCTAGATGCATTTGGACAAAATCTTCCTAAATTAAAGCCCCCTTTAACAACATACTGATGAAAAATAACTGAAGTTATATTTGAGGTGGAAAGAGCTGAAGTTTTTGTAGTTTGTGAGTTGTATCAAACTGAATTCTCCATGTAGTCTATAAAAATCAATAAGTGGTTCTCGTATTCTCCATTGCCCAACATGTGAGAAACGATGTGTATATTTGCAGTTCATCTTTGCTTCAAATTGGCTCAACTTCACAAGGAACTTTGGGTGCAATATGGACTAAAGTAAAGGGTTGGGAGTGCCAAGTCTATGTAACATTCAAAGTCGACTCTGTACCTCATCCTAACCGTCCATAAACGTTACACAGATACAGAGGGTAAAGTGCACCAAAAAGAGGAAGTCTACAGACAGAACACAGCGTAATGACACCATGTCATTCATTGGATCATTTGATTGAACGTTCAAATGCAATACTCACTAGCACGGGTCTATATTTCTGCCTTTTGTGCAACGAAAGCGTCGAGCAGAGCACATTGTTTGCTATCAGTCTAGCTGGGTGGGCTGGTGGATGTCTGTCTGACGGGATATTGGCTGAGTTGACCCATCGATTATAGAGACGACTGGCGGAAATTGAAACCATGCATTTAAAAACGAACTACCCATGTGGTTTGTTTCAAAACGGATTCATCTGTAACTGATGATTGGTTTGAGTTCTTCCCTGTTCGTAAAGCTGAAAGTTGCTCAGAATGAAGATCTACCTCACGGTGTAACATACTTAATAAGCCACGTAATCAATATGAGCTCCCTAACGCGACAGGAGCTGTCGCTAATAACACCTATGACACAATGTTTTCCCCGCCATACTAATTTCTATCCCCCCCTTCTGTCCGTGGTCCTCCGAATCTGGTTACCAGAATGGCAAATAAAACAATCGCACGGTGGTGTCATACGGTACCTTCCTCCCGTGGAGTTTGGAACCATGGGAAGTGTCAACAAACAAACACGAAAGTACAGAAATGACAAGTGCTCACTAGAAATCGTCGTACGCAAATCTCCCAAGGTTTGGAGTTGTTGGAAAGGCAGCCATCTTCCTGACCTGTGTGCCGCCGCGTGTGCGAGTGGCGCGTGTTCGTTCGCTACCCAAGGCAATTGATGATCGATCGACACGACACCATGGCGAAGGCAATGGATGATTGCCCACTTAAGTGGCGAGTTTGGTGTAAACGATTCGTCATCAGCCACAGCACGGTAAACGCGTGGTGGCACATCGGAACAAGTCCCGAACAACCGAACGGTTGACACGACGACGATTTTAGCATACACCCACTATACTATAGACCCCGCCAGCGCTTGGAGAGGATACTCATTTGTGCGTTTTGCGTTTCACGTTTCAGATGTCGATGTGAGGGGTGTTCCACGGTTTGATCGAAGCACCAAACCTTCATCCGTCATCGGTAGCGATCAGCAGCAGCAGCAGCAACAGTACCATCCGAAGCGGTTTCAGCATCAGCAGCGATCATTCGAACTACAGCACTCGGTGTCTACGTGTGAACAGCAGCAGGAAGAAGGAGAAGATAGTTCGCTAGTTTCGCGCCGCAACTCCACCGGAAGCAGCGTGGCGCTAAACGGAATGAACAGCCACACGGCGGCAATCAATCTGCAGCATCCGGGCACGGGACAGACGGCAGTGGTTGGTCACCATCGAGGCTTCTCGTCGACGGTCGTTGCCGCCGCGAACTCTGCCGCCGCATCCGCCTCCGCTACCGACTGTCCATGGTTTTTGCCGCATCAGATGCCGCCACCGCCGACGGCACCGGCCCGCCAGCACAAGCGGCCCGCACCGCAACCGGGCGGTGGTGGTGCAGGTGTCGGCGGTGGAGGCGGAGGTCCCGGCAATCACATGCAACCACCGCAGTTCATTAGCCCACCTCCAGCACCGCAGCAGCAACACCAACAGCAGCAGCAGCAGCCACAGCAGCAACATAGTCAGCAGCCAGCAATCGTGCCGCCACCGCAATTACCTCCACACACTGTTAACCCAAGTCTCAGTTCCATCCACCATCCGGTGCAGCAGCAGCTGGTTGCACCACAGTCAGCACAGCAGCAGCCACCGATACCGCCCCATCCAGCGGTACATCACATACCAAAATCACCGAACCAGCATCATCCACCTCAGCAGCAATCGATGCCGATGCAGACGTCCTCGGTGCAACAACACAACCCCGTGACGTCCGCAGTCAATCACCATCCGACGGGACCATCCACCACCGGTACGAGCGCGACAGGACCACCGACAACGGTGGCGGGCAGTGCCGGCTTAATGTCCGCTTCGATGAACAGCGCACAGCTACAGGGACACATCCTCCAACCGGTCGGGGGTCTTACCGGTTCAGCACTTTCCATCCAGCAGCAACAACAGCAGCAATCAGTAGTTCCTCCCGGAACACAACAGGTGCATCACATGTCCAACTCGTTGCACGGTCCAATCGGAATACCGTCGGTGGTAGTGCCACCGGTCGGTCACGACGGTAGCAATGGAGTCGGTGGTCCCGCACCGGGCTGGAACTGTGTCCCGGTAGGGCTATCCTCACCAACCACCTCAGCGGCTGCAGCTGCCCAACGAAGAGCGGAAGTGAACGCAAAACTAAACGCCATGCCGTAAGTACAAGAACCATCCTCTTAGCAGGATCTCCTCATTAATCGTTCCTGCTCTGTGCTATTTCAGCTGGTTCCATGGGCGAATAAAGCGAGAAGAGGCAGAATCGTTGCTGAAACCACGGGAAGATGGATTGTTTTTGGTACGCGAGTCCACCAATTTCCCGGGAGATTACACGCTCTGTGTATGCTTCAACGAGAAGGTTGAACACTATCGCATCAAGTACGTGGACAACAAGCTCACCATCGACGATGACGAGTACTTCGACCATCTCGGACAGCTGGTGGAGGTAGGTGTCCAAACAATGAGAACTGGGGGATGATCCTGAAGTTCCGGTTTTCTCTCATTCCAGCATTATACGCTCGATTCGGATGGTTTGTGCACAAAGCTGATGAAAGCGCTACCGAAGGAGGAATTCTGCGTGAAAGACTTCCAGGACAATGGGTGGGAGATCAAGATGGAGGATCTCCAGCTAAAGGAGAACATCGGCAAGGGTGAATTCGGCGACGTCATGCTTGGTATTCTGAAGGGCGAAAAGGTGGCGGTCAAAGTGCTGAAGGATGCAGGACGCGCGTCCAACAAATTCCTTGCCGAAGCGGGCGTTATGACGTACGTAGTGTAGCTTAGTAGCGTTGTCTTTTTACTTTTCGTGGTTCACGTTTAACGATTTTCTCTCGTCTCGTTGCGTAGCACCTTGGAACATGAAAATCTCGTCAAATTTATTGGGCTGGTGTTTCACGATAAGTACATCTACTTGGTGACAGAGTACATGAGCAAGGGATCGCTCGTCGACTACCTGCGATCGCGCGGTCGGCAACACATTAGCCGAAAGGATCAGATCAACTTTGCCTAGTGAGTAGAACCATCATGAGAGGATTAAATGAGATCTAATGAAACTGTGTTCCCCCTCAATCCAGTGACACCTGCTGCGGTATGGAGTATTTAGAGACCAAAAAAGTGATCCATCGAGATCTGGCTGCCCGGAACGTGCTCATTTCGGAGGATTGTGTTGCAAAGGTGTCCGACTTTGGTTTGGCACGAGACGAACGCTACACTGGTGACAGCAGTAAGCTGCCCATCAAGTGGACAGCTCCGGAAGCGTTAAAGGAAGGTGTAAGTGTTTATTATCAGAAAATTGTTGTGAAGCTGTGGTTTACTATTTATGCTTCTTCGTTGTAGAAATTCTCCAACAAAACGGACATGTGGAGCTTTGGTATTCTACTATGGGAAATATATTCGTTCGGACGCGTACCATACCCGCGCATTGTAAGCATCTCTTTCGACTGGAGTTCAATCTGATCTTTGTTACATTAATCCTCCTCCTACCTTTACAGCCATTGGCCGATGTCGTAAAGCACGTCGGTAGCGGTTACAAGATGGAAGCCCCCGAGGGTTGCCCACCGGAAATCTACGAAATGATGCGACAGGCGTGGGATCTAGTGCCCGAGAAGCGTCCTACGTTTGCCGAACTGAAACGCCGCCTGTACAACTGTAAGCGTGAAACAGCCAACACGTACGTCACGTAGATGGGTTCCGGCGAAAGGCTGGTGGCAGACTGCGTTGAAACACGTCTCCATCCAGTCGCCAGGATTTTGGAACACAAGTATAACGCGCAAACGCTCGCGCAGCGGCAGATGTAAGTCATCGGTATAACCGAAGTCGGGAAAGGGGAGGGACAACATCAGGCAAAAACGGCTAAGAAAGAGGATATTTGTAAAAATAACAAAACAAAAGAAACAAGGAGATTTCTTCCGCTTCCACCTAGAAGAGAGAGCATCGTTTTGGTTCTCGCGAAAAGGAAACTTTGTGCTGGAAGCGAATTTCAGCTATTTTAACGGCTATTGGTTGCATTTTTGTTCTCTCTCTCGCTAGGCATTAACACATACTGCTTCCCTCCTCTTGCTGAGTTGGTTGTATGTGCTTAGATAGGCGATCGCGACAACATCCGCCAGTAGATGACGTTGACGAACAAACGCATTTTCCTATCGATCGTATCTTACCGAATTCTGTGTGTTGTGTGCAAAACCGGCACTGCAGCGGATGCGGCTGCGGTGGATATTTATTATTTTGTGATGTTAATGTTTATTACCCTTGCAGAACTCCTGGTCGGAACAAGATGACTGTTCTTTTAAAGAATGAACCGATTGTAGTATGGAAATATATATAAACAGAAAAACGACGCATCGCTAGGGGTTTTAGTTGTTGTGTGGAATGTGGAAAGAGAGCAGAATACGCAAAGGTGAAAGGCGCGGGCGCAGGATATGGGTTCCGCAAACAATAATTATCAATATGATATTCATATTTGTAATTTATTTTCATCCCCTTTTGAATTGTGTATATGATAGTAAAGCGAACGCTACTGCTGCACCCGCCGGCGTACCGCGCGCCACAAAAGCCATCGATTCCTTTTTGCATTCGATGTCTGTGCATTCCTACTGATCTGAACGCATCTCCCCATCCCAGATACACGCAAGGCGGCACTCTCTCGCGACAGAACAGCAATCAAAGATCTTTAGAGTCACGCATAATGATTAGAGCAAAAACACGGAACGGAAGCGCAAAGGTACGATCTTTCACTTTTAATTTTAAAACGCAACAGTATCCACTACGAAGTAAACGGAGATGTAAATGCAATTAAGAGCGACGTGTAGTGTAGTGGAGAAAAGGGGGGACGGGGACGGGATATATCAATAAACAAAATGTAACGCTTTACACTTTACGAATTCCTAACGTGTAATACGTGAGTATTTCAAAATCAGCCAACCAACCAAGAATCAATGGAGAAAAATCGAATCCTCTTTATCCTTCAGTTGTGGAAAGGAAACAAACAGTCGGGACATGTAAAAAGGACTAAAACAAAAGAAAAGTAGTGAGTGGTTAAATTATGGATCGTTTTGTTTTTTTTTAAATAATTATTATACTTATTGTAACTACTATTACTAGTACAGCTGCTACTATTATTATCATTATGACTACTAGAACTGTGTTGCAAATTGATTCCATTGTATGACTGAGTGTTTGTGGGGAGACAAGCAGAGAGATGGCAGAGTGATGTGCTTGTGTGAGTCAATGGTTTACGTATTTTTTAAAGGATAAAACGTCCAGATTTGTTTGTTTACTTACGTAATGGTTACGTGTAAAGCAGTTTTTGTTTTAACAAAAAAAGAATAATCTTCAGTACTTTAATTACAGCCGCCAAGCAGTTCGGTTTTCCATTTCTGTAAAAAAGGGTAGTAGGACGACGGGTAGGGAAAGTATTGTTTTTTTTTCTTTATTTTAATATAAGTAGGTTGACATGTGTTTCGTTTCAAATCGTTTGGTTAACTAATGTTTTAATCCGGCCCTGCGGCTAGAACTGTATAAGCCCAAACCAGCTAATACCAGTAGAACAGAAAGCACAACCACACGCAGTACACGCACAACGCCGATGAGAGGCACGTGCGTAAGACGGGCATGCCAAACGGGTGGTCAAAGGACCCGTGACCCGTTATCCGGCAATCAGGTTTTGTTTGTTATGTGCTGCATTTTATTTATAAAACAAAGAAAGTTAGCTATTATTAGTGAACCACAACACAAACACCACACCCACATTTCCTACACTTTTCGTGTGTGTTTTTTGTGCCCTTTTGTGTGTGTGTTTTTTTTAAACAGAAGTGTAGTGTACATAGTTCCGTAAGATGCGTGTGTGCAGTAAATTGTGCAAATGGTGTATATTGGCGTAAATAAAAGCCCCCCGGTGTGAAATGAAGCGTACTAAGCGACAGAATGGTCGGGCTGAGTAATGCGTCAGCAGAAAGAAGAAGAGCGTCAGTTATCATCCTTATAAGCCTTGTTACCATTCCAAGTAAAAAAAGAAACGATACGCCACAACATCGTGTAGAGCGCATGAGAAACGTGAAGCTTTAAGCGAATTAATTCTTGTCGTCCCCCGTGTCAGTAGTGGAAATCGCCCTTCCTGTTCGAATTTTCACCAACATGCGCAACGTCATTCAAACTCATACGAAGAAATATAGTCAAAAATGGAAAACTTACCTGCACGTGTGAAACAAAACGGATAAAAACGCCAAAATATCATTAAACACACACCATACTCTCTCTCTCTAGAGGAGATAGCATCTACCATAGTTGTTTATCGGTAAAAAAGCGGCTTGATTTCAGGATAGCATTTTATCCATTGACTAGCAATAACGAATATAAAACTAGCAGAACTACTAGCAGCAGATGAACAGCATACGCGTAGTCTATCAAGAAACAGCCATTTAAAAACCAATATCAAGTGGGAAAATCATCCAATTAGAGCAGCAGCATATACATATACATATAGTGCAACCAACACGCGCCAACAATTACAAGAACATATAGAATCGAATACAAACTCCTACAACTGATAGTTCAAATTGCAACATTAAACATGCATCACGCAAAACAACATAGATTAGAAAAAAACGTTCGCCAAAAGCAGCAATTCAGCAGAAGCGAAAAATACACACCATTATAGTTTACATACAGGCAAAAGAAAAAAAAAAGGTTTAAAATGTTTAAGCTACGCACAAATCGAACGAAACAAACGGTCCGGCAAGACAGGATACGCATGAAGCTCCTCCAGCATATTGCGTTTGAATTTGCAAACGCGCATACACAAATTAGTTCGGGCAAACCGAACGGGAACCTTTGAAACCATAATTACCTTGCTACGCGTGATGTAGGAATGATCCTCCGATACAGTACGGGAAGGGGGCGGCCCGATTCGAGTTGTGAGATAGAAAGAGGACACACGGCGATGCGGGTGCGTGTGGTGTGTGTTTGTGTGTTCATGATAGGAAGTATGTATCGGGTTTGGCGGGAAACTAGAGAAAGCGACACAATCAATGGTTGTTGATAATATATGCGGCACGTACAACAACAACAACAACCGAATCAACCGAAGGCGTTAATGGTCATAAACTAAGGGAACGCGTGAAACTATATTACTAGCAATGGGTTGGTGGACAAAGAGAGTGAAATACAATTAACGTTCTCCATTCAGTGGAGTGTAGATGAAGAGGGGTGAAAACAAAACCCCCCACTGTGAGGGCGGGAGGAGTATGACGAAACGGAGCAAGAATACGTGAAAAAAAGGCAAAAAATAAAACCAACAGTACATTGGAAATTATTCAAGTAAATATAATAAAACAGCAAAAATCCTTACTATTTGATTTGTGTTCTTTTTTACACTTAGTAATGAGATGCGATTTGCAAAATTCCTCTCAGCATCCACTAACGGCTTTTTCAAACGATCATACTTTTTGTCCGCGTGTGTCAACTGTCAAAAAAAGGCCTATTGGCGTAGCCTGCTCTGTCCCGCTCAGCTTCAGCTCGCACGCTTGAAGAAACGTGCACTAGACAGTTATACCTCGTGGTAAACAAAAACGGCGTGAGTGTGCAGCAGCGAGCAAATTGCCGGCAAATTTGCATAGAATTCCATCCGAAACCGATTAGATAACGCAATTATAAACACACTCAACATGATCCGTAACGTACGTTTCCTGCGTTGGGCTGCGGGTAAAAGCTTCACCAGCGGAAAATCTACCACAACTACCGGTGCATCGTCCCAGTGGAATGCCGGTATCATTGCACAACCGCGCTGTAGTATTGCAACATGCCTGAAGCCAGCGATGCCGGCTGTAAGCATTAACCAGCATAGTGCCGTCTTCTCCATCGCTAGTCGACAAATACACACCAAAGGTAAGCATATCGTATGGATTTGGTAGGCTTTAACCATGGCCCAGATGGCATCCAAGCCCCATTGCGATGGCTTATGTAATCATTCGGAAACATTGTTGCATTTCAGGCGAGCGGGAGCTAGTGGAGTTTCTGGCGGAGGAAATCGTGGCAGAGAAAAAGGCCAGCCCAACCGCAACCATTCCGACGTCGCTGAATGGGTTCGCCATCACGTGCAACAAGGCCGATGTGGAGCTGACGAAATCGTCCGAACGAGAAAAGTAAGTATACGGAGGGAGAGGGGGTGTGGTCTGCATGGAAATATAAATATGAAAATGTTTTCACCTTTTCTAGGGTCACGATTTCGTTCAACGTTAACCATACGGTGGACATGGAGGGTGAGGAAGCGGAAACGACGGAAAACAAGCAGGAATTTTCCGCCATGAAAAGCCGTCCCCAGTTTGAGGTTGATATTACACGTGGAGCAACCACACTGTCGTTCACGTGCTCCTATCTGCCGGGTGAGGCACAGGAAGGAGAGTACAGTAAGTACCTGGAGCGGAAGGGAAGGCCGTTTTGTGAATAGTTTCTAAGCTGCAAGCAAACGTTCTCTTTTGCAGATGATGTGTTTGGCATCGATGAAGTGACCATCTACCAGGGTGAATGGAACGACAAGGTGTACGCCGTTGCTGGTGATGTGCTTGATGGGGTAAGCAAGCAAATTCGTGCCTCATGCAGTTCTGCTCTAGACTCAATCTTTTCTTCCGTTACAGTACCTTTACGATCTGTTGATGAATTTCCTCGAGGAGAAGGGCATTAGCAACGAGTTCGCTGAGAAAATGTCGGACTTTGCGAGTGCATACGAACACGCCAAATACGTGGAATTGCTCGAAGCCATTTCGAAGTTTACGGTGGAGAAGAAATAACTTTCTCCACTTGCCCCGGGTCGGAAGGGAAGTAATCCATACATCATCACGTTTGTCATATTGATGAGTTTTTCACATTCACAAAACATCCATCGCCAACAATATTCCTGCAGAAGAGGGATATTGTGAGAAGGGAAAAGAATCCATCGCTGCATTTGTTTTCGTCTGCTAAGGGAGCAGGGAAGAAGAAGGAGAGAGAGAGAGTAATCCTACTGGGTGTCATAGTTACATAGCGCATCTCATCGTACAATAAACTAGTTAAATATCAACGTAAAACTGCTCTTTGTGTATCAATTATTGATGATTCGAATGTGTTTTTATTTTTATCAACAAACACAACCTTTCTATACGTAACATGATTGCAAAACACGTGAAAGAGCCTGTTCCAAAACCGTTTGAGAACCGGTGCAGACAGGTTTCATTATCCCTGTTAAGCTAATACAATCCAAGGAATGATGAACGGTTGCTAAGGAAACGCTACACCGCCTCAATCACTATTTGCGCCCACAAGGTAGCTTTTGGGGAGGGATAAAACGATAACATTAACTAATATTGAACTTTTGCTTGCTTATTTGACTAGCAGTCTGGTCGAAGGGGAACGGATGTCTTCTTCGCCGGCAATTAGTGTGGCTCTCGGAAAGCCATCCATCAGGTAGAGAAGTGGCGCACGGCTTCAACTGCCCTTCGGCGGTGGCTTCTTTTCTTCATCCTTTGTACCCAGGTAATCGTTTTCGATTTCCTTAAATTCGATGTGGTGCTGCTTCATGGCTTCCTGCAAGTAGTTCAAGTGTGTGCGTAAGTACTAATTCCTTTTGTCAGATGTCTTATAACACAGTCTTTATCTACGCGTATCAACACACCTTTACGCACTGCTGATAAACTTTGAACAGTGGCTCACAAAGCGAATCGTCCGTATCGCCTTTCAGGAATCGATCCGAAAACCAATTGTTGAAGCAGTTATCGTAATCCTTTTTCAGTTGCGTACAATTTTCACCGATGCTGTTCATCCTTTTTTCTTGCCGTGTGTGGCAATTTTCCCGAAGAAAATACACTCTGGTTCCCTAGACTAGAGATTTTCTTGCTCTACCAAGTACCCGCCTTTCCGATTGCACTGTTCTGTGGCCTATCGCACGATAGCGATGTGTTTTGTTGTTGTTTCCCCTGCTGTCACTCCACGCGCTGTGTTTATTAGCTCGGGTTTGAAGATTCAAAACACGTCGCGCGTTGTTTCGGTTGTCTTCGCATGTTTTCAGTGTTTGGTGTGTGGTGCGTACTAAAATGTGTTGTGTTTGTTTGTGATAAACGTGTCTCCTGTGATAAAAATGTATAAAAGTGCGTTTTACGGTTGAAACAACGATATTTTCACTTCAAATGCTAAGTTCTATTCAGTTCTAAAGAAAGCACGTGTTGTTTACACGTTCGGACAGAAAATCAACAATGAATTTCAATTTTTAAGTTCAAGAATACTTTTTGTGCGTGCCACAGTAGTTGAGGAACTGGCACGCTTAATCGTACGTTCCAAAAAGGCAAACATTGCCAAATAACTACATTTTGTTAGTGTCCATAAGCTAGTGTTATTTCGGCGAAAGTGTTAGTGTGTGAAACCTCGTGGACCGTGTTTGTTTCTCAGTACCTCCCGCCACAAGCTTTCAACAACATAATTTTGACAAAACTATCTATAATACATTTTATTGAACAACAAAAGTGTACAACGCAATCGATGGGATGGAGAGTACGCGATCCGCGCTGTGCTTAATCGATCCAGGCAAAGTTGCGATCGACGTTCCGATCGGTACCACCTACTTGGTAGCTTCGCTCACTTCCGATCACGGACATTTGATGCACTTCTTTACCCTTTGCTCGTTCTGCTGCACTCTTACTTACTGAAACGGAACCATCCTCCCGATCGTACCCGGCATTATCCTTCCCGTTGCCGTGCGTTCGGCTCAGAAAGCTTTTGGTACGCTGACGCGATCCACTTGCCTTTGTGGTGATTTTTCCCGTGTCCTCTCGGTGGGTAAATTTATCCATCGCCTCTCTCCACTGCTGTAGCTTCTGACTGGCGGCTTGGATTTCGTCCACACACCGCTCATGCCCAGGGTTACGTCCTATTGGGGGAGCATCGATAACATCATCCAGATCGAGCTGTATTGGGGCAAGTGCCGAGAGGGCTCGCGAAATGCCTATCTGCGTGTGACGTATCCGATGCTCCATCAGATCCGCCCCGAGCAGTTCCTCGTTCGGATCCATACGTATCGGAACGACTTTATTGATCAGCCACAGCAGCACGAACGTGGAACAGACGCCCCAACAGGCGAGGCAGAGTGCGGAAAGTGATTGGACGCCTAGCATGTACCAACCGCCTCCCTTGAACAGTCCCGATCGTCCGCCGGTGGTGTCCATACGCAGTGGATTGTCCGCAAAGAAACCGACCGCTAGTACGCCTACCGTCGGAAAAGACGTACATTATAGGAAAGCTTCTGTGGTTGGAATGCAGCTTCAACTCACCCCAAATGCCAGCTATACCATGGACAGAACTAGCTCCAACCGGATCATCCACACCCATTCGATCGAACAGTGGCATTCCGAAGCAACATAGCGCGGAACCGATTGCACCGATCAGGATCGCTTCCCATGCGTGGTAAAGATAGCATCCGGCTGTTACTGACACGAGCGAAGCCAGTATGCCATTGATCAGATCCACCACGTCCATCCGTCCGTCGTTATTTATCATAGAATAGCTGAAAAAGAGATAATTCAGTTATTTCTGAAGCTATAAGAACATTGACTTCATCAAATGGGGTTACTTACATGATGCTAAAGCTACCACCACCAAATGAGCCCATCATTGTCATCACAGCGGCACGTGCCGCGTACGCCCATTTGGCACCACTAACCCCGTACGTACTCCCCGAGTTGAACGCTAACCAGCCCCACCAAAGCACAAACAGACCCATGCACGCGTTAACCGGATTGCCGAGCGGTAACGGATCCGTACCCTTCGCGTATCGGCCTAACCGTGGCCCTAGTATTGCGGCCGATGCGAATGCCGATGCACCACCGATCAGATGTACCGGTCCACTGCCCGCTATATCGACGACGCCGAGGTTCTTGAGGAAACCATGCTCTCCCCAAACCCAACCGGCCGGTATGCAGTAGACGATCGTGTTAAAGAAGGAGAAGATGCAGTAGGCTTTGAAGTTACATCTGCGAACGAGGTAAGTGGAAACATAGTTTTAGTTTGGAATAAAATAACACAATGGACAAAGGGCAGGTTTTGGGATAATTTGGACTCCAACTTCAGATTTACTATTTACTTGTATTTCTACCGGAAATCTGTAAGTCTACTTCAGAAAACTATTGTGCTTGGCTATATCAAGGACAAGTAGCTCCTAAGCCCGGAAGTCCAATCATAAGGGATCTTCTTTTTCTTCTTTATTGGCCTGCTCCTAGGGAGCACGTCTAATAGACTTGGCCTGATGTCCAATCCGTTTCCAGGAAACTCTGTCCATGGCTGCACACCTCCACCCCTGGTTGCATCCAATCTCCCTCAGGTCTGCCTCCACTTGATCCAGCCAACGAGCTCGCTGTGCTCCTCTACGAACTAAGGGATCTACTAATCATAAGGGATCTTTTTTTGTTAATTCTTTCGAAGATCTCCTCAACCTCGAGAGGCCCTGTCCTCGTCCAATAGCAGCAGCCAATCCTTAATTCTACACAATGTGAATTAATTTCTCCAATTTCTCCTTTCGTATTTCTAAACTGTTGCAGTAAACATTCCAACAATGGCACCAGACCTAATACTAATAATAACCAAACGTCACTGGCCACGCTATGTAAACTAATAGTCCTATTTAAAGCCTACGATTTAATCGTAATGGAACCATTGCAACCTAACTGAGGTTGTTGTTTTAAACACATTTGTATGACGCGTTGTCATTTAAAATTGATACCCTTTCCGAGGATACCGTATATCCGAGTACGTGTATGTGTGTTCATTTGGTTCGGTTGCATGATTTAATGCTGTTCCCCGTGATTAGTTCCTTTAGTCTGGAAGGGTATGCAACAACACATTCGGGTTAACCTGTTTGACCGTGAAAAAGCGTTGACTGGTGTGATCATTGAGAACTGAAGTTTTGCGGTTGAAGGTCAGCTTCAAGACTGGTTCTTGCTGGCCAGTACACATTGATTATTTATAGCAAGAAACAACTGTAAGAAGCATTAAATTGTTGGACTGATTTTGTTGGTAATAATACATGAGATTAAGTTAAACTTGACCCATAAATCATGCATAGTATTTGCAGTGAAGGGCTAAGTCTTTAGAATGCCTGAAGTGTTATGGGTGATGTGCTAAGTCGCATTTGAAGATTCCTAATGAGGCGCATAACATACACGATGGCCGCTACGCCAAATTCGGAACCAAGGGAGACTCATCTGACCTTTCAGGGACACTCATTAGACGGAGATCTTGGGCGGTCGTCTACTCTACGTATCGTTAGAACCACTACTGAACACTTGATCTTCAATATGTGTAACGAAGATTGAGTTATCCCTATAATCCTTATTTCCAACGACAGCAATGCAGGCCTCTATTGCAAAATCGGGACCGAGGGAGACGTATCCAACTTTTCGAAGGCCCTCTCTTCACACGAAGATCTTGGCGGCCATCAACTCTACGTATCGTTAAAACCACAACTGAACACTTGATCTTCAATATGTGTAACGACGACTGTGCTATCTCTATAATCCCTAAATCCAACGACTGCAATGCAGGCCTCTACTGCAAAATCGGGACCGAGGGAGACGTAACCAAGTTTTCGGAGACACTCATCAAACGAAGATCTTTGCCGCCTACTCTACCTATCGTTAGATCCACCATTGAGTGAGTACTTGATCTTCAATTTGTGTAACGAAGATCACCAGCTTTATCATCCATCTTCTTGTATTATCTCTATAATCCCTAATTCCAACGATTGAAATGCTTGTTGGTCGGTCATTGAATAATATGCTCCACGGTTTCTTCTTCTTCGGCGTAATGACCTGTTTGGTCATAATACCAGCGCCATTTCTAGCTTCTTCTTCTTCTATTACTCTATAACCTCGAGAGGTCTTGGCTTGCTATTTCTGACTTCCGTGACTTGAATGTACCTGCAAGAAGATAATTCAGTCCTCCGAACGGGGGAACGGCCAGAATGGGATTCGAACCTCGGTGTTGCTGTGTGAGACCAGTGCCGTTATCCCCTCGGTCACTGGACCGTCTACGAATCGCGATTTAGTGCCCGCAATGAACTTCAAGTACTAACATACTATTCTATTCGTCTGTCACTTTCTCAATGGCGATCGTAATAATTGTCCTAGAGAGAGAGAGAGACAGCTGAAACAAGCTGAATGCGACAAACTTATACTTGATCTTGTGCACAGTATGTCTAATGTAGATCTTCAGCATTTTTGCTCTCATTCTTGGCTTATCTCTCTGGTTTCTTCGAGATTTTATGTCCAAAGTCTCACTATTTCCTGCCGAAGCAGAATCTTCCATCATGAAGGAACTTCATCCACACTCATCACGGTGTACACTGAAGCACGATCTGATTCGCCCGATTAGGCGATCATGTTCCAATATTCTACAATATCCTTCTTCCACTGCCTCACTGGCGATCGTGATAATAGTCCTAGAGAGACATAGCCGAAACAAGAATGCGACTTGATCTTGTGCACAGTATATCTAACGTAGATCTCCGAAATTATTGTCCACCGTCTTGGCTTATCTTGGACTTCTACCATTACTAAAATACATGTCTGTCGTCCATCCACACTCATCACCGGGTACACTGAAGCAAGATCTGACCTGCCCCCCGTAAATCGATTTGGTGATCATGTTCCAATATTCTACCATACCTTTCTGCCATTGCCCCACTGACGATCGTGGTAGCCGTCGTTGAGAAGGACAGCTGAAACAGGAACGCGGCAAAGATCGGTCCAAACAGTGGATCACTAACGCCGGGATCGATCAAGAAGTCACCCAATGCAACGAACGGATTGTTCAGCTCGCCTCGCCCAAATGCCATCGCGTACCCAAACAACCAGTACGTGAACCCGCCCAGCACAATGTCAATGATGTTCTTCATCATGATGTTCACCTCGTTCTTCACCGAAACGCAGCCGGACTCGAGCATCCCGAAACCGGTCTGCATGGTGAAGATGATGAACGAGGACGTTAGGACCCAGTTCGTGTCCTCCACGTTCAAATCGTACAGGCCCGGTATGACATAGCTGTTGTTGCGTGCCAACGACTGGAATGCACCCGGGCTCGGTGTCGTGGCATCCGTTGTCCCCGTCCCCATCGTTGTGGCGTTGGCCATTGTAGCGGGGCGATGAGTAGACGAGCTCTCTAGCGCATCACAACACTAACCCGAAGCACGTGAAGAACGTTCGGGCCCTGTAAATCCGATCAGTGTCCGGTGACAACTGATTCATCGACGGTTCGGTTGTGAAACGGGTAGTGTCGCAAAATTCGAAAACAATTTCCTCCCCGAAACTCTTGGCTAGCCTGCTGCTGCTACTGCTGCTGGTCCATTCGACCGGACATGCCGACGTGTACCTTTTCTGGATCTCTAGCTGTAACGTGTTGTTGTTTCCCTTTCTCCCACAGAATTCATTAAAAAATTAGATGTCATTAAGCCATTAGCCTTACGGTAGGGGGGAAGAAGCAGTTAATTCTGTGGACGCGTGGACATGCAACGATTTTCCCGCATTTTTCCCGCGTCCTCCGGGGGAACCGATTGCGTGCCGTGCCGTGCAAAACAATTGCCGCGCGAACAACAACAGGAGTTTGGGTCGCGGTTTTCCCGCCGCGGTCGTTCCGCATTGCGGGGTAGTGGCCTGTTGTTTGGTGCTAAGTTTGTAGCGTGCGTGTGGCTGAGAAGATCAAAGTACCGTGACCGAGAGACACCTGGTGACCGTGGCCATGGTGTCATTACATACCGTGTTGCATATCTGTGAGCTATCGTTCAGTTTGTTTATGACAATTCCTCACTATTTGTATCTAATTAGTTCCCGATTTTGATCAATCTCTGCTTCCTGTAGCAGGTCCGGAACCTCACATACGTACTGTTGCTTAAGATCTTGCACATTAGTTTGTTACGGTTGTTGAGTGTTACACGCGCGTGGCGTTGCTTTTTGATGGCAACGATTTTCGCACGCGTCCCATTTCCGGTGTGTGTGTGTGTTTGGAGGGAAATTGATAATTTGTTTTAGCTATTTTTCAATTATTCTTTTTGTGTAAAAAACGCTATTGAATCAGGCTGGAACTCTCTGCGTAATCGTTCAAACATAATTAAGGAATGTTAATTGAGTTCGTACAGTGGCATTAGACGAATTGGACGAATTTCGCTTCCATAGTTGTATATTTACTTTAGTAACAAATCTTACAACATAAAAAATATATTAATTTTCTCGAGGAACTTCCTAAAACTTATCGAAATTAGAATAGTTTTATTTTCTTAAGCAAAACAAGAAGGCAAAAACCCGATCGATTCCTTTCAGGATTACTCGTCCACCGGAACGATTTAAAATAAACGGTTTTTATTATAATTTAATGAAGGCATCGTAAAAATAGAACTCCAACGTCCAATTTCGGATTCACGGATTGCACAGAGACCACCATTACTTGGACGCTTTCATGGACCACATCATCATGCACCGGCGACTGTTCATGTGCCGGCGCAGATCCGTGCTGGTGGTGAACCGTGCCGGACACTTGCCGCACTGGTACGGTTTTTCGCCATTATGAAACCGGATGTGTCGCTTCACGTTCGACACGTGCGTAAAGCCCTTGCCGCACTGTGGACAGATGTGGGGTTTATCTCCCCGGTGCAACCGTTCGTGCACCACCATCGAACTTTGCTGATGGAACCGCTTCGGACAGACACTGCACTTGAACCGTTTCGGGGTAACGTGCGTGTAGAAGTGTCGGTTCAGTGCGGACCGGTGCTGGAACAAACGGTTACAGTCGGCGTACGAACACTGGAATGGTTTCGGATCGCTGAGGTGTGTAGTTTCGTGGGCGGCCTTTGCTTCCGGCTCGCTAAACTCGCGATAGCAGTAGCGGCACATCAGGGCATTGATTTTACCGGACAGTACACGCCGATACTTGACCGCGTTCGTGTTGTCTCGGCGTATTTTCTTGTGTTCGAGCTGTTGGTGCTGCTTCAGGGCCGTACGCGTATGGAACGTTTGGTCACACTGGGCACAATGTGATAGTACCGCATCGGAACCGGTAGGGAGATCCACATTTTCACCCACTTTGCTATCCTGTCCATCGTCGGTGTCTTCGTTTGCACTGTCCCCGGAAAGTGATTCGTTCAGTCCAATATCGTCCAACGATAGTTCCAGTTCCATTTTTACCACATCGATTGACGGTACTACCGTATCGTGAACGCTTTGGTTTGTTTGACCAACGCTATCGTTTAGCAGTGAAACACAATCAAGCTGCTGCCCTTCGGGCACTATCGTCGGTTGGTTTTGAATGTCGTCCTCATCCGGTGGGGATTCCGATTTGATCACAAAGTCATGCCTACTGGGTGGGTGTTCGGTTCTGGGCTGTATCTGTCGACATTCTTCCGCCGTTACATGGCTACTCTCTCCCAGACGTGCCGCTAGCAGCGGTTCCGGTGTCATACGAGGAGCGTTAATAGATTCATCACTGGTCGGTGTGTCCTGTTGCGTGTGGGTGGTTGATCTGCGCGAAAGACTCAACCCCAGGCGGTTGATGTTGTTGTGGATACACTTCTCCTTAAATCGGTGGGCTATCCGTAGCTCATCATAGCACGGTATGCAGAGTTGATCTTTGGCTTTAACCTAAAAGGAAGGGAAAATGGATTCTGGTTAGAACCAATTCACGTAGTCGGTGATTGTTCACTTACGATGATTCCGGTCACGTAGGTCCACAGACGATCGACGCCCCGAGGATGTTGGTAGATCGCTATCATGCCGGGTTCCTCGATGTGACACGCAACGCACCGGCTACGGCTCATGATGGAATTCATGCTGTTACGTTCCACCAGCTTAATGTTGTTTCGCAAACAGTAAAAGTGTCATACTGGTACGGAATAAGGCTAAAATTTGTGATAAAATTGTTCGTCCCTTTTGTAACAAACAAATAATGTAAACAAACTGAGGGCAGACGCATCGCCATCAGTACGGAAAGAGCAGGTTAGCTCATACGCAAGTTGTTTGTTGTTGTCAGTTTCCAACATGTCAAACTTTTGACACATGGGTTGACATGTGTTAATTTGAAAAAGAAACAAAAAGCAGTTTGATTCCCGTACATGTTCTGGATTGCAAAAGAATAATTTTTAACCAAATTCGCCATTTTAGGAAAAAAGTGCATTTCACACCAGTTGGAATAGAACGAAAGTGGTTTATTTCGAACAGATGAGTATATTCCGCACTACATCGTTATGTCTTCAATATCGGTTATTTCTTCTGTTTCCATCCCCACATTATTCATATCCGTATTTGTGGACGTACTTTTAACGGCAGACTCTACAAAATAGTGCACATGTTTAACCACCTTTTGGCCATGCGTCAAACGATCGTAGTTTTGGTAATACGGTAAATCATCCGTATCGGTTTGTTTCGCATAATGGAAGCAAAATGGTTGCTCCTGCCCGCACTTCATTTGTTGAGTTGGGAATGAATGCAGCTGAAAGGCTGTATCTTTGGCTTGCAGTTCAAGCAATATTCGAGCTATCAATGGGTAAAAGTTTATCGGAATATTCTCCTCTACCTGTGGCGGGACAGTAGCAACCGGGGGTGTATTAGGAGGGCGCGACAAAAACCAGTTTCGTCGATCAATGATGTTCCGTTGATCTTGTACGGTAAGCACTAAGGTTTCATTGCCGATAACGAGTGGAACTTAGGGGCAAAAAGAATGACCAATAAAAGATTGTAATTACCAAAATGACCAACTGACAGACGAAATCTTCCCCCCTATACTTACAGTGCACTGGTTCGGAAAACATTTCGTAGCATTTTTGTTCTGTATTCACCGGTATAGTTTGATAGTTCATCGTTTCTTTTCTTCTTTTTTTACTTTCGTTTTAAATAATTAACTTAAAATAGTTTGTACTCAAAATTTGGACGTCTCCTTCCGTTCCTTTCCTCAAATGTTGAACAATTAACGTAGTAAGTATTACTCTACCGCTACTACGATCTGCCTTCTTTGAATGATTTGGCACAGTCATTTACGTTGTTTACAAA
>AXCM01004697.1:0-19895 GCA_000473375.1 Anopheles culicifacies | reverse complement strand
CCAGTCCTGCGTACCTCGGTCCTGTCCGTTCGAAGACCGACGCTGCTATCTCCTCGGTCACCGAGCCGCTCCAGAAAGTCCTCCTTTATATCCTAGAAAATAAACTCGATGTTTCGTTGTTATGTTGTTGTTCATCATACATTATTGCTGGATGACACATTACGAAAAAAAAAAAAACATCTGCCTCACATTATTTTCCTCGTTCACGAATATGTGCACGTTTGTTCCCAATTTGTGAGCTAATCGTAATATTACCGCTCTCTTCATATTAATGCTCTCAAACAACTTAACTACAGCAGCGTGATATATGTGTTTGTGGGAATTCTTGTTGTTTTTTTTTAATCTTCATTTCAATTTTCCCATCCCTCACAGTCCAAAAGGGGTGGTTTTGTGTGTGTGTGTGTTTTGGTGTTGTTGCTTAATTTTCATTACGAGTTGCGCAGCTAGAGAAAATCTCACCAATATTGTTAAAGAATATTTAATGTTTTCCTTCTTGCAATGAACCCTTTAAGGGTATCGAGTGTTGAAATGTGTGTTTGTTTACTATTTACTGATAGTGATAGTCATTAATCATTTTACTGTTGTGCATTTCATATTAACAATTACTCACAAAAACATTCCTAGTATTTTTTTATATTTTAATTTGTCTTCTGTGCAAGTTTGTGTGCGCAACATTTTTTTTATGGAAATGTGTAAAACATCGATACCAATTCATTGTGAACCATGCATTTGCATTGGTTCTACCCCATAATCAAGGGTTAACACTTTCGAGTGTACGGGTGCGTATGCGTGTTCAAGAATGTAGTAATTAATCTGCAACACACACAAACGCATACAGTGGGCCGAGTGCATGAATCAAATGGACAATGTTTCATTTCCCTTCGCGGCACTGTTCTGGCCATCCTTTTCCCCATTCCGTGTGCTATTTCCCCCAGTACCAGTGGGCACCATGAATGAGAATACTTCGCGATGTGGGTTTGCGTGTGTGGGTTTTAGTACGATCGTGATCGCGAACGGCAAATATTCTGTCACAATCACGTTTTCACGCACATCGTCTCTCGTCGCCCGCTAGGCGAGAGAATGGAGCACGAGCATGAGAGAGATTGCCCAGCTCCCGCAGCATCCCCAGAACGTCAGCCGTTTGTGTGAAGGTGTGTGCGCGATCCTCGCCGCAGCGGCGATCTCTCCCAGTGTAACCGAATCGTATGGGGCTAAGCGGCGCCAGACTAGCTAGTATTGTGCTTAGTGTAGTCGTAGTCGCTGGCTGACCTAGTGGTGTGGCTGGTGCGTTGCTGCTGGTGCAACTGCTCATCCTTCAAGGCCTGGAATCGACCGGAGAGTCAGCTCTCTTGGCGATTCTGCTGACACGACACGACGGGGCCTGGCACTGAGAGTGGAAATTCACATCACATCGTTTGCTTTTCTTTTTTTCTACCTTTGCTTATTCATTCCGTTTTCGCTGCGTTCCGTTTCGTTTCATCTGCTGCCTTCCGGTGGGGGGTGGTGGTGGAAAAACACCCACACTCTGTGCACCTGTTTCGTACGCGCATCCTGTGCCTTGTGCCCCGTGGCAACACACACTCATGTTTTTGTGGGGTGTACGTCGGTGCTGTGAAAATTAATGCAACCAACCACCACGGTTACCTGCTTGGTTTGGGTGCATTTCGTCCGGCATTGATATCCTGTCCCGTCATCGACCAACGACGACCACATCTGGCCATCACACGTTGTTGCAACGTTTGTTACAATGATTCTAGTGTGCAGCATCTGCGGGGCATCGCACTACACCCAAAACTGTCCAGAGTATGCCAAAGGAGATCATGTAAGTAGTATTATGCCATAAAAACAGCATTTTAGCTGATGAAATCTGTGTGTTCCTTTCATGCAAAGCTAGCTCATTGATATTGGCCGTCAATAGAAGAAACAAAAACGCAA
Source organism: Anopheles culicifacies (assembly GCA_000473375.1). Taxonomy (NCBI): domain Eukaryota; kingdom Metazoa; phylum Arthropoda; class Insecta; order Diptera; family Culicidae; genus Anopheles; species Anopheles culicifacies. Next base: position 17,960 of record AXCM01004697.1, on the reverse strand, counting down.
CAATGCGCTGAATCAGCTTGTAATAGTGTATGTCTGTAATAATCTCTACCATGTTATTGCTATAATTCGTATCACTCGAATGGAAAAACAATGATTACATTCTTTTAATTTGATTGCTCACTAAACGGCCAGCCCGATGACTAGTGGGACGGTGGTCAGTTGTTGGTGACCAAAGTGCTTCGCAACAACAGAGCTCGTACGGTCAGCAAACCATGCGGTCAAAAGACAGGACTAGCGCAAAAATGAATTCCTTTTATGGAAGAAAATTCGATCGCGATCTCACCACCACCCAGTCTTGTCGTTCCTGCGTATGTGTCTGACAGTTGCTCTTCTGGTGTGTTTTGTAAGCTCGTGATTGCGTGTGCGTGCGTGTGTGCACACTTCCGCCCATTCTGCCACGACAGACAAGAAACCCACCTCATATCCTTCCGGACATACCGGTCCGAACACGAATGGATATGTGCCGTGCTATGGGTGCTGGAGTTCTTCAACATAGTGGTAACAGAATGGCCACTTTCTCCGATTAAATTATATAATTTACGCATTTTATAATGTCCATGACAACACACATGTGCGCAATCCGGTCCTGTTTTCGGTACATGTCTGCGCAGCAGTCCGCTCTCGCACCGTCCCAATCGTGGGTTGGTTCCGTTGGAGAGCTAACGAAATGCGGTGAGACCACCGGGATGGAAGAACGTCGGTTAGGAACAGAGGCGGTGGAAGGAAGCACACAGTATATGGGACCGATACGTGATCACGATGGTGATCTTGGTGGTGGTGGTGGTGGAGAAAAAAAGTCAATATTTTTATCCTCAACAGCAAACACGAATGTGCACGACTACAGTGAGAAAAGGGCACGGAAAACTGTGCGTGTACGTGTAGGCACGGAAAAGCATCCAAGTGTTGGTGGAAAACTACTGATCGACGGAGCAATAAGCAAGATCGCGCGAGATCGAGTGAGCAAGGTGAGAGAGCAGGATAATTCAAATGGGGAGAGCAAGAGAGAGAATGCAGGAGAACAATAGAGAGGAAAAACTTTATGGAAAACACATTGCGTACGATGTTGGCTGAGACTTTTGACGTTGGTGACGGCGACCACTTTGCAAATGGTCGGATCGATACGACAACCGCACCTCGTGCAGATGTAAATTCGTGAACAGAAGGAGAGTTATGTTTTTGTGTGTGTGTGTGTGTTACATTTCACACCACCAGTCGACCATTTACCACCCTGCATACGGTGTTTTCCCACCTCCACATCCCACCACCCCATCCGGTGGTAGCAGTTTTCCGACCATTTTACCGTAGTCCTACACTGCTCTCTTTAGTGCGTGGTACCATTTTCCACGATTTTCGTGCCGAATAGTTAATTGGTGTCATCTGTCGAGTCCAGGGTGGAGATAACTGCACACACACGCGCGCATGCAGACACAGTCACTGTGAAAAACGATCAAATCTTAGTTCGACCATTCCAGCACCAGTGCGACGATGATGAGTGCGAGAACCATGCTTTTGTGTATGCTCTTTTATGCATTGAAAGGGAACCCCGTGGTGTGTAGCATGTAAAATAATCTATGTTTTTCTTCCACTTGTCCATTATCAATATTCCCGATTCCCCAATCGGTTCCAGGTTAAGGATAAGCCCGCGCTTAACCTTTCAAGGTCGTCGGTCCCGAACGGTCTGCTGATAATGGACACCAGTGCGGGCAGCTGTGTCGTCACGTCGCAAAAGTTTGCCAAGGGAACCCGGTTCGGGCCGCTGCTCGCCCAAAAGTCTTACGTCCCGATCAAGAATATTCCATTCCCGCTCGTACTGTTCGCGGGACCGTACTACCAGCAGGACGAGTATAGCAGCGACCTGCAGGCACTGCTCAGCGGTACGCGCAACGTCTACCTGGACACGCGCAACGAATCCAAATGCAACTGGATGATACACGTTAACCTGGCACGGTTTTCCAACGAGCAGAACCTTATTTGCTATCAGGTAAGATGGAGCCCAAATCTTTCGTGTGTCCTAGTGTGAACTCTCTCTCTCTAGCACCGGCAACAATATATATTGCGCGAGGTTTACGAGCCTCTGTTATCACACAATTTGTAATGCCGTTTACTACTCTATCGTACCGGGGGTGTGTGCGCGAGTGTATGTGTACTTTTTCCCATTGCTTCCGATTGCTTATCATTAATACGCGATCGAGAATGTAGTAAGCGAAATGCACCAAACAATTGTAATTAATGTTTGCGCTTATCTTCAAATAGTTGTTTAAAGACAGATTAACTCTCGTAGCTAGCATATGTATGCTCATGTTTCCACTCCCTGTACGAAACCGATAGTGTCGAAAGTTGAGATCGCATCTTGGTTAGCAATTGTAAACGGTTCTCTTACCGGGTTTGACAAATAGCGCAATTGTGTGCGCATAGTGCAACTACCGATGCAGTCACTAACTAAATGTTTTCTCGTATATTTGTAGGAAAACGACGAAATCTACTACAGCGCTATAAAGGACATAGAATTGGGTGACATACTGCGGGTGTGGTACTCGTGTAACTACGCCGCCAAGATTGGTGCCTCGATGTTAGAACCCAGCCCATACGATATCTGCACAAACATTCTCCGATCGGTCAGTATGGATTACGGATTTGATTTGGAAAAGCACCAGAATAACAACTTCTTAATGGACGATGTTTATAACCATCCGTCTGTTACCGTTGGGAATTGTGGAAGTACGACGGGAGGACAGAACACCAATTCGTCGCAATACAGTACAGCTGGTAGCTCAAGCACTATGACCGCCAATGGAGATCCCTGCACATCCACCATGGTACTCGCATCTTCGTTCGACGATCGTACATTACACCATGGTTTAGGATGTGGCAACAGTGGGAGAGATTCTATCGAGATCGATAGCAATAACAACAGTAGCAGTTTCTGCATGGACACCGACAATGGTACCATCGCGAAGGGAGTAGGTGTAGGATCTCCCGCTTCCACCACGACGATGACATACGACACCGTTTCGTTACCACCGATCGATAGTCTGATGAAAACGACATCGCCAAAATACTCTACCTCTGCATCGCAGCAGCATATCTTCGATATGCTCTCTACAAATGTGCCCGACTTAATGGATGATTATTTCAGTTCGTCCACGCTCATGCATTCTAGTCATCACGAACCTCAACACCATCACGATCAGTTCCTCGAGTATCAGCATGTTCAGCAGCATCATCAGCACAGCAGTATGCTGCAGGGACAGCACCATGACGGAGAAATGATCTCATCGTTGCATACGGATGCAACAAATGACCTACGAATGCAACGACACGTTTACTCCACGGAACAGGTATCATCGCCTGCACATACGAACCAGCTTCATCCGCATCAGCAGCAACACCAGCAGCTGGGATCGATGTCGACCGTTGCTGAGTTTCAGTGCCTTCCGAATGATACACTAAGTCCTGCTGACCTCATAAACATTTCGCTCGGTGCGAGTGATGTAAACATTTCGTTCGAAACGGGGTTTGGAGATACAGCAGCAGTGGGTGGGTTAGCCGATGGAACTCATAGCCTTTTGAGCTACGAAAGAGGCACCGATGATATAGATGGCGCGTTCGGCGATAGTGCCGGGTTCGATCTACTAGCGGCTGCGCATTCTGTAACCGAAAATGATGGACAGTCCGAGAAAATGCACAGCCGGTTTTCATCCTCGTCCGATTCACTTATCACACTGAACGATACCGGTCTCGGAGGAGCAACCGCTACACCGACACCGCCCTCTATGGTTGTTGCAAGTAATGCTGGTCAAGAAGTGGATGCCGATAAAAAGTACATCTGTGAGGTGTGTCTGCGAAAATATATGACCAAATCGAATCTCGACAAGCACGTGCGCAAACACAATCTCTATCTGTGCGTGTTTTGCATGAAGCTATTCCAGCAAGCGGACGAATTGAAGGAGCACGAGTGTAGCGAACGTAAATCTAAAACTGCTTACCTGCACTGTCCAAAGTGTTTGAAGGTGCTGTCCAATTCCTGGTCATTGCAAAGGCACATGAAAATACACAAAGATCTCACACAGGATGAACATCCGTCGATAGTTTCAACCAGTGGACCCGCTGAACAACTGGAAAAACTGATCGGAGATGGAACGAATGGGTCAAAGGTGTCTAGTGCATCCTTTGAAGATCTATCCAATCCGGCCCCCGTTGAGGATTTAAAACCAAGCATTGAAGCGTTAGAGGGATCAGGAAACATATCCTTACGGCTTACAGCACACGGTGACGACAAAAATGATATACCTGATTCTGAAATGGGCAGTACACAGCGTGATGTCAAGCAGACATTGCTAACGGAAGCTGAGATAAAAAAGGAACCCACCGGCGGAGGCACGGGCTCGTCGACTCCCGCTTCGCCATTAACCAATGCCGCTAACATGTCTAATCTTACCAACATCATACCGATTACGAACATGAGCTCCAGTCAGGATATGATCACGAACGTGCAAGCCGCAAACGGAAAGCAACTGTACAAATGTATCGTTTGTTCGAAGCTGTTCAAAAATCCGAACGCGCTCGAAAAACATCTCCGCAAAGTACACACCGTATATACCGTCTCTAATGATTATAAGTCGGAAAAGAAGGTACTGAGTCAATTGAATCAGAAGAAAACTTCCCCAATAAAGCCAGCAATTGCCAAAGCGTTGGCGACTAAGCTTTCACAGAAGAGCAAAAAACAAGAGGAAATGGCCGCGGCGGCAGCTGCGGCCGCAGCAGCAGCAGCAGCGGCGGCGGCGGCGTCAGCTACAACGGTCACTAATTCTGCTGAACACATGGACGAGAATGCGTTGACGAGAAACGCCGGAACGATCACTGGTACATTTATAAAGCAAGTGCATCACGGAGCATTAACTGTAACAGCAACTTCATCATCATTGTCCACAGAGCCTGGATCCACCGGTGGGCAAATCCGGATGCACAGTAAAAAGAAACACTCGCCCGCCAGTATCAATGATGGTGGAAGGACCTCTATGGACAATGTGTACAGCAGCACCGTACCACTGACAGGTGGTCAAATCGTAGGCATCAACAGTACGATCACCGGCCTTAGGATCACGGATCCACTGATACCTTCCAACTCGGCTGAGGTTTGCACAGTATCATCACACAGCGATGTAACGGCGACAGCAAACGGAACACCAACGACAACATCCACCGCCGCTGGCAAATCCCACAGCATCATCATCATTTCCAACGTGGAACTTACCAAAAACAATCTGATCGATACTAGTCAACTGTTTCTCAATCAAGGTAACACCCACAGTGCCGGTGCAGGTGGTAGCGGTGGCATTAACGCTTTAGGAAATAAAATCGACCTGAAAGTATTAAACTCTACGGACAAACTACCGAAGCTGGTGCCTATCTCCAGCCACCTTCCTCAGCATAATCAGCTGCTGCATCATTCTCATCACCATCATCAGCAGGCGAACGTTGTTGGTGCAAACTTGGGTGGTGGCACAGCCACGTTGCAGCTTTCCGGTGCCACTATTATGGTACCGTCCGGCATGACTCCTATGGCGGCTAGCCAAAAACCCGATTTAACAGGCTTACCCACCGAGGGTGGAAGTTTGTCCGATGGGCATCGTTACATTAATGGAGGTATCCTCACGGCAACAACCACCACCAACTGTACGATGATTGGACAAAGCACGACGGCTACTCGCATGCTCACACTTTCCAACGTTTCCGTGGTGGAGTCGAACGGTGGTGCGTCTGCGAACAACAGTACGCTGGAAGATATGAACGTCGATGAGAAACTTCCAACAGACAAGATCAAAACCTGTCTCAATCAGGAGGACTTATCCGTAAGTGGAGTTTTGTTTGTAATTTCATTCCCACTTCGCTGTGTTCTGTACATTGCAACTCATTCTGTAACTAGCCTGCGTGCGTGGGTTTGTTTGCCTGTGTTAGCAGCTAATACGCCTATAGCTTCACTAACAGATTCTCTTCTATTACCTTTCTCGATACGCAATCATCGCCATGCGGCTTTATATAAATGGCTTCTGTACGCTTCCTCATCCACTGCACATCATAATGGTGCATCGCGTTACAATAGGACGGTCGTGAATGCACATTGACACCCGATGATGAGTGCAGCAACACGCAAACAGTGCAAACATTTCCCTGTGAAGAATGTGATCGTGTATTTTCAAAGGTAAACACCAGTTTTGACTCACTCTTTCCATTGTTCATTGTCTAGTCGTTTTCCTTTTTGTTGTAACATCAAATCCTGTTAGCAAATGCAGTGTATATTGCTTTGTAAATTGTGAGATACAAGTGGTGCAATTTAATAAACGGTATATTTTCCGTTGCAGAACTACCAGTTGAAGCGACACATGGAAATTCATGACAGTGTGTACTACACCTGTCCATACTGTGATCGCGGTCCGCTGAAGGCAAAGGCATCGCTGCGAAAGCATCTCTACAATGCTCATGCAGATCGGGCACCACCGAAGGAACAGATCAACAAATTCATCACCACACTCGTGGTGACGGATGAGAGTGTGCTCCGTGAGCTGGCCATGAAGAATGAGCGCAAAATACGCAATAAAAGTGCCAAAGTGCAGGCTAAACTGCAGCAGCAATTGCAACAGCAGCAACAGCAGCAGCAGCACCAATCCCCCGTCCAGATACAGGGTATGGCCACGATAGACATCTCATCGCCAGGGGATAACTTTGCGTGCCCTTCGCCTGGACCCGCTCCAACGGATGGTGGTTTAATTATGTACGAAAACGAGCTGTCCGAATCAGTACTGAGTGATCATGTCGAAGATATGCTCACGTTCAAAACTATCTTCCCGACGGAGGAAGGAAGCGTCGGCGGGGACTCATCCATGGATCAGATCGATCATGTGGTGCTGGAAAGCTGCGATCAAAGCAGCACGTGCAGTAGCAGTAACACCACGGCCAATGCAATGAACAGTGTGCAAGTGAATGTACCGAATCACGAGGAAAAGAAACGGAAAGCCGGCACGGATGGTCGGGAACTGCAACGGCAACACGTGACAACCGAACGGACAGCGATTGCTGATGGTAAGCGAATGAAGATCGCCAGCTCAACCCCTGGCACTAGTGGAGCTGGTCGTATTGATCAAGCAAACAGCATCATTACGCTGGGGAACAACGCGATGGATGAATCCTATGAAGTTGATTCACTACAGGAGAACAATCATAACAGCTGCCCAAGCGATCCGGTGATCATCCCATCTTCCAATGGCGCTGGCAATACACTACGCTATCTACGTAAAAATCCTTTATCCGCTGTTCCCACAACGATTGCAAGCACTGCAATTGATGTGGTCGCACCCGGTGGATCATCATCATCACACGGTAATGGAAATCACTCGAATCAACATCATGGCCACCACCAGTATCAGGGCCATCCGGGCAATAGTGGCACGGCGCTGGACGGAAACAGTCAGCTCAACCTAGACAGCCTGTTCGGTAACATATCGATCGACAACTATGAGTTCGATGATAATGCAACCATCCAATCGTTCAGCATAATCGAGGAAAAGTTTAAAACATCGTTCGACCAAATCCAGGAGAAGCTCGACGCAGAGCTACCGTTCGACGAGGAGCAGATCAAATGGCAAAACAATATCATGACAAATGATTCATCCAACGAAATTGGCGACAAGCTGCTGACCGGAGAAGGCAACATAATGCTCATTTAGTTTCTTTGAAGGCTTTCCATTGTAGTACACCACGCCCAGTGTAACATGCAGAAGATGTAGCCAACAAGTCTTATTTTTGTTCTCGGCATCCTTTGGGATGTCAGAGGCAGACGGTCTTGTTTAGTTTCTCCGATTATTAACCTTACTCTAATCGGTAGGGTAATTGTAAAGCTTTTACATACTGTTTGATACACTAAATTAATTGACTTACACGCACGTTGGCGCTTTGTTGTTAAGCGCCAGGTTTTTTTTCGTTTACTTTAACTTATTTGAACTATTTATTCAATTTGTTCTTGTTTAAAACAGTTTTTGCTTTAATGATGGTTTGTTCATTTCATACGAATTTTGTAAGTAAGGCCATAACATCCAACCATTTGGTATGACGTTTTTGAATGGTATTTCAAATAAATTAATGATATTATCTATTTATTAATTTATGCTAGGCATTAATGTATACCCATACGACGAATGGTTCTTCGATTTATCAATGAACATTGTGCTTTAATTTTTCTTGCCATTTTTTTGTTTGTTTTGTACAATATTTAATTACTAAAAGCAGTTAGAATTCTGTTTCGTCTCACATAAACCATTAAGGAATTCTCTTAAAACATGGCATTATATGCAAAAGCCATAAAACACGGTACAACTTAACGCATCAATCCAGTCAATGTGGGCAACAACAGGTTATCCAGTAAATGATATATCGTTTGAACGATGAAAACTACACTATACATAACTCGATTTGCAAATCCAAACGTTGGAGGCAAACTAAAACCTGCGTGTGTGCGTGTGTGATTTTGATAGCTGATGAAATATTAACCAACTATTGTTCAAATGTGTTTTATATTAAAGACTCTAGTCTACTGGAAGAGCTACGAGCAGGTAACAGATGATCATACACTTACTTATAAGAAGGAATTTATACTAAGTTTTGTGTTTTATCTGCAATAACATTTTCCCAAGCAAATGGTACCGAAACGGTAAAAGAAAAACCCCCAATACAGCAATTATCCGACTTTGAGTCCGGCTTGCGCTGGACTGTGAGGAGCAGATTTGACGAACGTAACTTGACTGAAAGTTTTTAAGCATAATGAGAAGCAGAGGACCATAAAATAACTAATGTTTAAAGTAAATTGCCATAAAACTAACAGGGATAGGGGGCGGGCAATTTGAACAGCCAAAACATCGAAACTCGCATCGAAAGCAATACAGTGGGTTGTGGCCATTATCGTTTATTTATGTACTGCAGTTTTTGTATCGACTCTATCGAGTACCATGCTCCAAAAAAACTAGGCTAGAGAACGTGAGAAGCAAAGATGTATATTGTATACCAAATGAGAACTGTTCGTTTACGGCAACATTGGAGGTATGAATTGAAACCAAAGTTTGCTTACATGAATTGAATTTTCTATCTTACCTACTGATAGTGTATAAGCTACTGTAACGTTTGCTTAATACAACCATGTTTTAAGTGAGATAATAAACATACAGAAAGTGCTTTTTATTTATATATCTAGAACTCAAACCGTGTGCAATGAAAAAAAAATTGTTTTTTTAAAATATGGAGTTAAACTGTAAATTTTATGGTTATAAAGATATACGAAATTTTTAATGGAACTTGCAAAAAAAGCCCTTTAACGTATAACGTATCGCGTTTAAAAATAATATCCCAAACTTCCCCATAAAAATATTCCACGAATTACCCTGTAGAACGGAACGGATCGAAACCAATCCGCTGTCAAGTGGGCATGGAATTTGTGTCATCGACCATCACTAGCGAAAATTTCCATGTCGATTTATCAACCTTCTTTCTGTTTACTTGCGTTTTCGTGGAGAATAAATATCGGACGGAAATACCGAGCCAGTCAGTTTCGTTAGCAGTTTTCCTTGCAGAACTATTAAACTACTAGCTGTTTGACCTATTCTTAAGCTAACAAAATGGATACCTTAGGTACAGAGATTGGTCAGAAAATGAGGGTAAGTTTAGCGACTTGTTTGGTGCACCCCTATCGGCAACCGGAGCTGACCAGAGAAAGCATATCACATTTTGCTGCACTATTTATTCCAGAGTGCCGTGAAGGCGAAGCTGATAGAACTTGGTACCGGTTCGGCGACGGGTTATATCGACGACGAGCTGCCGGATTACGTGATGATTATGGTGGCAAACAAACGTTCCCGGCAGCAGATGGTCGACGATCTGTCACTGTTTCTCGGTGCTCAAACGGAGATATTCGTAAACTGGTTGCATCAAGTGTTGCAAAAGCTGCAGGAAGTAACGCTACCGGCATCTGCCGCCACCAAATCAAAGGAAGTATCCAAAAGGAAATCCTCCGAGGTGGAAGACAAAAAGAAGGATAAGAAGCGGAAAGACAAGAAAACGAAACGGAGAGATCGCAGTACCGACGGGGAGGATGCTGCCGATGTGTCCAGTCGGATAAGCGGCACGGAAGATAATACTCCGCCAAGGCCCGCAGTGGTGCTGCCAGCAACCTCAATAACAGAAGTGTTCGCCCATCAGTACATCGAAAAGGCGAAGAAGTCGCTCGAATCGGACAGCATACCGATCGCGAAGAAAACGCCCGCAGTACGATCGGAATCGCGCGACCGAACGAAGAGCAAAACACCACCGTCGGCTAGGGAGGAACACAGCATGCCTTCGATTGTCGATATTGCTAGTGCAAGCGTCGTCCAGAAGCACCACAAGGAGCTGTGCGAGCTGAAGGAAATCGAGGAAAGAATCAGCGCTGCCAAGCGCCATTTGAAGTCATTAGGTACGGATATTTCAGATGAAGATAGCGAAGATTTGCTGCTGCTGAAGGCAAACGAAGAAGATTTGCTCCTGTCGAGAGTTCGGTCAGACGAATCAACTTCCACACGAAGCACTAAGCCGTCGCAAAGCACAGTAAGTAAACAAAGGCAAAGAATAACCATGGGCCCTGCGGAGCCCCCTTCTAAGCAAGCGCCACCGCCAGCTCAAAGCACTGCACCATTGGCTGCTTCACGTTCGACAGACACACAACAAGCTAATGCTAAGAAACGGTCAGTTTTAGAACGCCTGGGAACCAAAAAGTCCTCCATCTCTGCTGAGCGAGAGAAAACTGTAAACTTAGATACAAGAACCACGCGAGAACCTACCACGAAGGATGTGAACAAACCTAGCGACGCAGCGAATTCAGGTGGTACTGGAACAAAAAGTACCATCATTAGCCTGTCGGCACACAGGCGAGAGGAGCGAGAAATTTATGTGCCCCTGTTTCGGCGCAAGGAAACAACACAGGATCAACCGGCGGCCCCAAAAAACCGTGCGCGACAGGAAGGAACCATCAAGGGAGACAACCATCAAAGGGAACGAAGCCGGGAACGTAACATACGCAATACGAGATCACCTTTCTCACGTCAAGCACCAGCTCATGCACGCACCGATATCAATCGTGCAAGATCACGGGAAAGTAGCTTTCGACGCTTAGAGCGTGACCGTTTGGAGCGTGTAGATGAACCATCGATGGGACGCAAATCTCGTCCACGGGAACGGTCGCGTAGTCGCGAATGGATCCGAGACAGCAACCGAGAACGGTCCGGTTCTGGTGGTCACTTAAAGAATGGGACGGATACCGTGCGTGGACGCATCGGTTCACGGGTGATTGTGCTCCCGCCGAAACCGGAATACAACGAAGACGTGATCGAGGTGCCCGTAGCGAGTGTTATCAAAGTACAGCCACGGCCCATTGTACCGAAGGCCAAACAGCCAAGCAAAAACCTACTGTTAAAAGCAATGGCCGAAGCGCAACGGTCTACAGTAGCAACTTTTAAGAAAACGATAACCAACACCAGGGATAGTGGTGTGCATCGGGCAGATTTTAAGCGTAAACTTGTGATCGAAATTTCCGGTGTCACAAAAAGTCATCTGCCCGTGGACGTTCAGTATGAACGTGAGCTGGAGCAAGCCCATTACACGCCACACGAGGGTGGTGTTTCCTTTAACGAAGTAAGAGACGACGAGGAACACGTGCAGCATGAAGAGGAAGAGGAGGAGGAAGTCCATGAAGTAGATATAACTAACCAAGTGTTGATGGAGGATTGCGATGTAGACGAGGAGTTTAAGGAAATCCTTCAAAATGAATACGATGCTCCAAAACCAACCGTAGCGCAAGATTTTCAAATAGAGGTAACAGAAGAAGATGCAGCAAGTACGGAACAGGAGGTAGCTACAAACGATCGCAAGGATACCAAATTTGTGGTAACTTTAGGCGGAGCGTTCAATCCGTCTGTAGAAAGGGAGGTGTCACCAAGTCACACACCACCTCCTCCACCCGTAGCGCTAATTTCGGAACAGACTAAGGCAAGATTGTCCGTGAAGGATCGTATTGGGTACAAAATTGGTACCAAAGAACCGGCAGCCAAATCTCCCAATGCAAGGGACTCCAAAGAGATGGAAGAGACGCTAAAGAAACGTAAGGAACGGTTTAGCGAAAAGCTTGTGGCAGCTGCACCGGCAACAACAAAACCTGCTAGCAAGAAAGCTACATCTCCAACTGCCCCAACAAATACGACTTCACGAGGAGGAACAGGAGCAGCATCGCACGGTAATAATACTTCCTCTTCCAGAGCTAACCGATCGCCGAAAACAAATTCACGCTCCACGCAGAGTCACTCGTCGTCGCGCCGCCGAACGCCATCGGTTAGTCCAGAACGAGCTTCGCGGCCGCAGAATGCTTCCCCGGCCGAAAGTCGTTCGAAACGCAACGAAACATTGCGCAACGTTTCCAACTCACCCAATCAGTTGAATGAGCTGCTACTGCAACGGACGAAGGAACTCATGGACGACAGCGTGTCCTCTTCGCCCATCTACATGTCCAAGTCGGATTATGACAAAATGGAACCATCGTCCCGCAAACGAAAGCGGGTCTCTCCGATTCAGTTCGATCTGACCGACGAGGACGAACGACACGACAGTGACGACGATTACCATCATCACCGTGAGCGTAGGGCGCGCAGCAGAGAGGAACATCGTGCACAGCATCGCAGTCCGTCGCGAGACAGTGACGAGCGGTCCACGACGAGAAAAGAGTCGCGCCGTGAATGGGAACGAGAAGGTGAAGGACGCGAAAGTCGCGAGGGTCGGATGAAGTCGCCGGGAAGGAAAATTAAGAAACTCGAATCAAGCCGCAAATTCGACGACGTTCCGCCACGTGAGTATTTTTCTGTGTTTAAAATGTTGTACCGTAAATTGTGTGTCAATGGCTTGCTTATGTTTCCGTTTACAGTGCTCAGCGCCGTTGCATTGTCCGGAGCGGAAGGAAAAACGAACAAGTTGGTCAGTGGCGGTTCATTGAAAGAACGTTGCAAATATTATCCCAACTGTCGCCAGGGAGATGCATGCGAATTTCTGCATCCAAGCACACCATGCAAAGCGTTCCCTAGCTGCAAATTTGGCGACAAGTGCCTCTATCTCCATCCGATGTGTAAATACGATCAAACCTGTCACCGGTTGGACTGCAACTTTATGCACTCGAAAAGTGCATCTGCAGCCACATCCAGCGGTCTATCGGCGCCACCTATAGGTAAGCTTTCCCGTCAACTAACCACTGCTCATATAGAGGAGTTAACGCATATCGTATCTTACCATTGCAGCTTCATCCGTCGTCCCGGTACAAAATTATAAGTCGATTATTGCGAAGCCGCTTCCACCTGTGTGCAAGTTCTATCCGAACTGCGTCAACAGTCAGTGCCAGTTCCTGCATCCGAAAATGTGTCGCTTTGGCAAACACTGCGTTAATAAGATTGAGTGTAACTTTTACCATTACGATATACCCACGAAGGACCTGCACGATGCATCATCAAAGGACAAATTTCGATGGATCTCTCCGTTCTCAGCTTGAACGTCTTCTTAGCTAAACACTAGGCTAGCTGTCGACACAAAATAACAGCAAAACCACATTGATTTTAACTTGAGTTGTGCTTTTCGTTCCGTTTCCGATGGTTTTATCGAGTTTTCAGCCGGTTCAGAATTACAAAACAGCATGTGCATGCTGCTAGAATGCACTGCCCGTCTCTCCCTCTAGGCGATTTTTTTAAGCTATGTGCTAGATTTAAAACAAACCATTTGTGCGGACCCTATTTATGTTTTGGTGCAAATAACCGTACGAAACATTTTAAGTATCGTGTGGATGGCTTCATTTATTACAACAAAAAAAAAAAAAAAAAAAAACGAGAAGTGTATAGACAAATATTGAATGTACTCAATAATGAATGAATTCAAACTATAAAACATAGTTTGCAGTAAACCGGTATCGGATAAACCATTACTTAGTTAGTTGCGTTTCACGAAGATTATTGCAAGGAGACAAATGTCCTTCATTGAGCACTTTCCACTATGTGCTCTTTAACTGTAAGTCCGCAAATAATATTGTAGATGTAGAAGCATGTTCAAAGAATAATTAATTCTAATCGCTCTTAAATTATATACTTTATCGTCGGCGTTTTAATAAGTCACTGTCCGAAACGTATGGGTTTTGTGCAACTTACAGTTTGCGAATTTATTTCAATACCTATTTTTCATTCCCTACTCTCATGTACTGTCCCAAATTTGCTGCACATTATCCAGCACGGTTTGCTGATCGGACATTTTGTGCACCATAAAGTATCCCTGAATCTGGGCAGGGCTGGCGTGCCGTCCATCAGCAGCAACACGCTCAGCAAACAGGCGCGCATTCGATTCTGCGTCCGTGCCGGTGTAGAAACGTCGGAACATTTGTTCCAGCTGATGGCGCGTACAGTGGCCGACGTATTCCTTCACATCCACCCTGCCCGGTCGTATCAGAGCCGGATCGAGACGCTCGAGATAGTTTGTGGTCATGAAGACGATGCGGGCCTCGGTCGATGCTACACCATCGAGACAGTTAAGGAGCCCACTGAACGTGACCCGATTAAGTCCCTCGAAGGCTGCCTTTTGTTGAAGCGTGTCCTGGCGCGATACAAACGCGGCATCGATGTCCTCTAGCAGTATGATGGACTGCTGGGGCGCTACGTTCATGAGGTGATTTAACCGATCGTCGGTAAGACCACGCTCGGATAGATTTAGCAGACAGATACCGAATTCGATCTCACCCGCCAGGGCAGTGATGAAGCTGGATTTTCCACAACCTGGCGGTCCGTGTAACAAATAGCCACGCCGGTAGGGTATACCGCGGTCCGAGTACCATTGTGGGTTTTTAATAAACTCCCGGCAATCGCGTAATATGCGCTCGGATACACCTTCATCCAGCACGACGGAACCGATGGGGCGACGCTTGCGTGGATGGCCGAACGGTCGCCATTCGGAGCCCATCGCCGTGTACATAATCGTCTTTCCTTCCGTATTTTTCAGTGCCAGTTGGCGGGCCTCCTCCAGAATTTTAAAGTACAAGTTCTTATCCCTTCCGAACGCGGTCAGCTGTACCGTTTCCCACGGTACGCCCATGTGCAAATCGAGTGTATGCTGTTCCCGCGCACGGTCCACCTTAATCCATGTGCCGCCATACCGCATGATGTGTGTGCCGACAGATGGTATGAAATCGTACCGCGTTTTAACGTGTCCCGTATCGCGCTGCTCAAACGACGTCTCGACGCTGAGATGCTGCGTTTGACGAGCGCCCTTTTGGGTGATCCACTGCAGCAGCCACTGGTACGATTTATCCCGGCATGGTACCTCGAGCGTAATCATGTAGTGCCTCCGGAACAGTATCAATGCCCCTTGCATTCCTTTACGTAACATTGCCGCCCCAGCACCGACACCGAACAGCCCGAAGCCGGCTCCGAAATAGGGATTTTCGGAAAGGGCACTAATATACTCCGTTATGGTCATCCTGCTTGTGACTCTTCGGTTTGATCGTACAGCATATGGTAGAGAGTAGTTTTTGGTTTGTGTGGAATTATTTTTTTTTAAAACACGGATTCTTCACTATTTTTTTCCATGCCACACGCACTTTGCGCTTCTGTTGACTGGTGAACGTCAGAAAACCCAAAACACAACAAAACGACCGATAAATAAGCGATCGTACATGAAAGAAAGAAAAAAAAACAGCTTCCTGTCAATTGCTCCATTGACAATAAGCGTAAACGTAAACAAAAACAAACTGACCGGATCTCGCACATTCCCAATATGTAGTGTGTTTTAGCAAAATTTAGAATTTTCCAGCTAATATTTCGCTTCCAAAACAGCCGAATACTGCCAGTATAGTGTTAGGAAGGTACAGCAACATGGAGTTGTTGAAATACTTCGTTGTATATTTAGTATTAAGCGTGGGCCAAATTCACACGTCCGACGAAGGAATGTGTACGGCCAGGGAACAGTGCACGGCACCGGAACAAAGTACAATTAGCAACAGTCTCTATTCAGCAGGTAAGCTTGCAATGCATGTTTGAAGAGAAGGTTTAGCGAAATGTATACTGTACTTTGCAGATTTCAACAAATATATCGCCGCAATAGATGCCTCCGTAGCGGCTTACGTTCCCTGCAACAACACCAATTGCAACTGCCACACCGATGTTCTAAAGGCAGACCTTAAGCCATTCAAAGCACAGGGCATTACGAAGGACTCAATCAACCGGGCAAAGCAATATGGAACGCACTATCAGATTGTCGGCCATAAATTGTACCGTCAACGCGAATGTATGTTCCCGGCGCGGTGCTCTGGTGTGGAACATTTCATTAAACCTTTGCTGTCACTGCTGCCCGACATGGATCTGGTCGTAAATTGTCGCGATTGGCCCCAAATCCATCGGCACTGGAGTAAGGAAAGGATTCCCGTACTTTCGTTTAGTAAAACGAACGAATATCTCGACATAATGTACCCGGCCTGGGCATTCTGGGAGGGTGGCCCAGCCATAGCGCTCTATCCAACTGGTCTGGGACGATGGGACTTGCATCGTAAAAGTATTACGCAAACGACCACCGACTGGGATTCGAAGGAATCGAAAGCATTTTTCCGTGGATCGCGTACATCGGACGAGCGCGATGCGCTCGTATTACTATCCCGTGCTCAACCATCGCTCGTTGATGCACAGTACACAAAAAATCAAGCCTGGAAATCTCCGCAAGATACGCTAAACGCAGATCCTGCACGGGAAGTGACACTGGAAGAACACTGCAGGTATCGGTTTCTGTTTAATTTTCGTGGAGTAGCCGCTAGTTTTAGATTTAAGCATCTTTTTCTGTGCCGTTCGCTCGTTTTCCATGTGGGAGATGAGTGGCTGGAATTTTTCTATCCCTCAATAAAACCTTGGGTACATTATGTGCCTGTACCGGTACGCAGTAAACCAGAGGAGCTGGAAGCATTAATTAGATTCTTTCAAGAGCACGATGAACTGGCACGTGACATTGCTCAGAGAGGGTACGAACATATTTGGCATCATTTGCGTATGGCTGATGTTGAATGTTACTGGAAGAAATTGTTAAAACGGTACGGTAAGCTAATACGCTACACGGTGGAGCGTGATTCCAGTTTGATTGAAGTGTAGAACAAGGAAAAAGCTGGGCAATAATATTCGATAAGGTCAAACGAAAGGACTCATTAGCATGGCATTCATTTAGGTTAAACATGACCAATCTCAGAAAAGGCGTTTTTGCTGTAGTCCAATGTAATGATTTCATTCCATCATGCTTTAGAGAAATAAAGAAAACAACAACAAGGAAACATGCAGTTTTATATAGTTGAAATGAAAACCAAAAACACTTCTGCTCACTTTCGCACACACTTTTCCAATGCCGCCTTCTTTTCAGCAGTTTCAAATGTTGTTTCGCACTTTTTGCACATTTTCGCACACTTTCGCACACTTTACGTACGTACACTTTCGCTTTGTTTGTTCGAGTAGTAACTGGAGCGGTTTCGGTGACCAAGGAAATAGCAGTGCCGGTCTAAAACGACAGGACCGAGGTTCGAATACCATTTCGGGCCGTTCCCCCGTACGCAGGACTGACTATCCTGTTGCGGGCACCAGATCCATTTCACGGAAACCAGAAATGGCAGGCCAAGACCTCTCGAGGTTGTAGAGCCCACGGATGAATTAGAATAAGAAGAATGTAGGTGAATGCTGTATTATACATTGTTCTTTACTTTGAAGTATTAACTTTATCAAGCTCATCTTTAAAAAAATGTATTTCGGTTAAAAATATACTATTTTAACAACTAAGCTCAAAATAAACAAACATGAACAATAAACACTACCAACTAAACAATAAAAACAGAAGAAATTTTA